>VZTR01019772.1:88696-99411 GCA_013400775.1 Chaetops frenatus | reverse complement strand
ATACTGAAGACTTTAGCATAACAGCATAGACTGTAAAATCTCACCCTCACGAGACTGATGGCATTTTGCAATAAGTAACAACAAGCAGCAGAGACTCTCTCATCAGTCCTTTGGAAGACCTATTTTTACCTCAACAAGTGTCCCCTGCTAAAAACTTTATTCCATTGAACCTTATCATTCTTAGCTTCCTTTGACAGACAAATTCTGGTGGGGTTTTTTCTTTTGGTCAGGGGGGGTGGTTTGTTCTTTTTTTGTTGTTGTTGTTGGTTTGTTTGTTTCTTTTGTTTTGTTTGATCTGGTTGGTTGATTTATTTAATAGAATTCCCCTGCAGGATTGCTTAGAGCAAAAAACTGCCTGTAGTTGTGCCCAAGCATCTTGTAGATTGACTATGAAAGGTCACCAATAAGACTAAAGTAGGAATACTGCGAATAAGGAAGAACATCTGTCAATATCAGTTGAAGGGGAATGGATTGTGAAGTGGAAGGATTAGGAAAGGTGGTTCAGATGGCATTAGGATCTCAGCCTAATGATGAAGATTTACTTATGAGTGTCAGAGAAGGGTCCTAATCTTAGTGATGCTTCTTCATGCTGCTGTGCAAAAATGCAGTAAGACATACTTGTCTTCCTCAAGAGCAAAAAGCTGTGTCACTGTGTGGAAGGACTGGTGAAAGGTGTGTATGAAAGAAGAGAGATAGCTGGAGAGCATTTTGAAGAACTTGAACAACACAATGTCAATTTAGAATGGGCTTCTGGAACAGTGACTGGTAGAATGGTCTGAGAAACTGTAGGAATGACAGATTTTTACATCAGAGTTGCTGAAGGATCTAATTACAAAAGCACTGTTACACAGAATGTGCAAGGATTTTTTGATAATTACATCACATGTCTGATACATGGATTTTACTGCTTTGTGCTGAACTTGCAGGAAAAAGACCCCATAATACACATGTTGAAGCTCATCACCTTTATTTGCATGTCTGTGTTCAGCAGTATCTGAAACCTCCTGAAAAGATGCTAAGCTTACTCAAACTGCATATAAACCTAGGAATTTACAGGCACTTTTTGTTGCTGCTAAACTTTGAGTTGTGGTTCAGGTCTGCCCAGAGTATTGTTTTTCACTCAGTAGTGGTTGCACATTCAAACCCTGCAACCAACCTGAAAATAGAAAATTATATAGCTGAGTTAATTGAAAATCTGCTTATGGTGCATGGTGGCATGAGCAGTAATTGACATAAAGTGCTGCTTAGCACAAAGAATCAATTATTTTCGATTGACATAAAACAGGAAATCATTTAATGTCAGATTGATATTAATGAGCACAGTTGTACTAACGAGTGCAAGACTACCTGCAGCATTACATTACGTTTTCTGGTAAGGAACTTAATACAAAGTGAGCTCAACCCTTAGGGTCAATGATACCATGTTTTGAAAAATGAATTTAATGGTGAATTAAAGATCAGATGGTTATTGTGGGAAACTTTTCTGAAATGGGATAGAGCTTATTTGAGCAAGCCACATTAAATTTATTACTATATTGTTAAAGTCTGAGAACCACAGCATCTTTGACTCATTACTGAAGAGGGAAATTTTGTTAAAAGTAAAGATCAGGATGACTCTGCAGTGATGATAAGCATGTCCAAGGAAGATAGGAGTATGGTAAAAAGAAGTAGAATCGTGGAGGAAACATTTTCTCCCCAGCCTGATCCTATTGCTGTAAAATTGGTCTGACTCTCTTCTTTCTCCTAATATCCTAATAGCCTCTCCCAGAGAACAGTCTATGTTATACTGTACAGTTGTCCTCAGATGAACAGGCACAGATAATGGCTGAGTGACCAAATGTCTCTGTTTGTAGTACAAGAGGGGTGGAATCTGAGAGGTATGTGAGAGAGGTTGCAAACTGTCCCGTTTACATATTTATATATATATTAAAGTTGACCACCTTTAAGTGCTGTAGCCAGAGCTCTGTACATCCCCCACACTCAGGATCCAACCTCTTCCTAATCACAGGTGGCTGAACTGGAGGACCCTGCAGCCTTTGAGAGAGTCCCTCAGTATCATTCAGCATCCTTTTCCAACAGAAAAAAAGCACTGAGACTTGTTTCTCCTCAGTTTAGAAATGGGAAGTTAATTCTTCAAAACTAAGTTATCTGTCTTCCTTTCATGGTCAACAGAAAGGAATGGACACCTGCAGAGGGTTATGAGTGATGTGTCTGGTCCTTCTCAGAGACCAGTAAAGGATGGGGTGGGATGAGGTGGGATGGGGTGGGATGGAATGGGGTGAATGTGTCTCGACAGGTGTCCCTTTCCATTGACCAGAGGGTGAAGCCCAGCTGTGTCCTCTTCCTCATAGATCACTAACTTTTAGATAACTGAGGTTAGATGGGTTGTGCCCTACACACCCCACCTGTAGCATCCTTCAGAGGAGGAAATACAATAATATATGTACAGGGCAAGACAACAATGTCTTTACTTTGCCTTTGTCCTAGTCTTGGAATAATGATTATAGCAATGCAAAATAACCATAAAGGAACAAAATGTCCCTGAGGTACTTACCAAGTAATATAATGATGCAGAGAAGAATGGCAATAAGAGCCCCAGTGCTAAGACCAGTAGGATGAATCAAGGCTTCTGCATTACAGGACAGCATCTTACCTCGATGGTCACAAGCACACACACGAATAGTCACTGTTTCAGTGCTGCTCTGGATGGGGTAATCATTGTCTGATATTAACACTGGCAAGAAGTAGGTACTTGTTTCATGCCGGTTATATCTGGTTTTTCGAGTGAAAATCCCTGCTGTGTTGTCTGGAAACACAAAGCATGCATTAAATCTTCATCTGAAGACTGAAAGCAAGGATAAGATAATAAAGAAAAGTCTTCCTAGAAATTCACCTCTGTTGTCCTGTAGTGTAAAGTTTGAGCTGCTGGCTGCCTCGGGAGCTAAGGAGAATGAAAACTGATGTCCATTGTAAGAGTCATCTTTATCAACAGCACTTAATGTTTGTATCAGCTGAAACAATAAGAAAAAAATTATCTCCTAAGTCAGTGAACTTAATGTTTATTTATGTACTCTAAAAAAAACTGTAAAAGCAATCTTTTGTATTAATTTTTTCTCCTGCTTCAAGGCAGATGATGTTGCTATGGTGAGCTTAGGAAAAGTCATCCATGGGCTGCTGATGCTGTTTAGGGTCACCATATTATTACATCCTACACCATCAGGGAGTAACATAATGAATTTAAAAGTTGGCAGGAGAATCATGTTGATTTCAACAGAAGGCTTGAGTTAATGCCACTGCAGATGGATAGGAAACCTTTGCATGTGACAAGAAATAGAGATGAAAGGTAAGACAGTCCAAGCTGAATTTATATTTATCTATCCAAATCTCATGTCACAGAAATTGTTTGGCTGAATCTTCCAAATAATCTCCTACTTTGAACTACTTCACAATAGGAGTGGTAGACTGAGAGTTATCTAGCAGGAAATAGTTCTATCACAGACAGGACCTGTAACATTTACAGACCTGAAATTGTTTTTGAATGAGACAGTGGAGGTGCCTGAAAAAAGCAAAGGATGAAAGAATGAAAATGAATCAGGGATAACAAGGTGCAGTACAGAAAATAAAATTTAAAAACATACTGTCATGTTAGCTGGAAGAATACTGAGTGAAATCAGACACTGTGCAGCCAATGTTTAATTTTGCAATTAAGTTTGATGCAATGCAAAGTACACCGCTTGATGAGGTAATGCAAGAGTAGTAGCAAAACTCATTTAATTTGGAATATTTCCTTGGTAAGAGCAAACAACACACCTGTTCTGCCTTTGCGTTTTCACAGACGAAGGTCTCGTAAAACATGGCAAACTCTGGAGCGTTGTCATTTACATCCAAAACCTTAATGAACACTGGGACACGGCTGCTTTGCTTTGGGTTGTCTGAAATGACAAAACCAGAATGGAGGTTTTATTTAGCCCGGTTACTGACTCAGTGCAGTGGAAGAAAAGGACATGCTTGGAGGCTCATTGCCTTAATTCTTCTCACTCAGAGCACTTCACTTACATTTTGTTAATTTCTGGTGAATGTGTTATGGGATAAATGTGGTATCATTACTCTAGTTCTGCATAAACTAAAGAGTTAAGATGGAGTAGGAGTCCAGGATTTAAAAATTCCTTTGATCATTCCTAGTGTGACTATGAATATACGTGTGATATACATAAATATAATACTGGAACTAAATTAAATCTATTTATTAGCTTGACTGATACTGTTTGGTGGCAGTGAAGTATCTAGAACATATGCCCTTCCTTAGCTCTCTAACAGGAAGAGTCATGAGGATGAGCTTGAGTTTTTTCTTCTCCACTTGTTAAATATAATACTCTGTGCACTGCAAATCTTGTGGCAGAGTTCCTTAAGCTACCATGATTACCATTATGTTATAGGAATACTAACTGCAGCTATGATCACAGATGCTCTGTAACCTGTTGTGAATGGTTTTGTCTGATGTTCCAGAGCAAACACTGAAGTGTATCAGCCGAAAAACAAGCACTATCTAGAACCTGCAAATCCCCCTATGTAAACAATATTTTTTTCCCTATAAGGACTGCATAGTGCCAAGAGATTGAACTTGACAAAGATATTCATGAGTATAGAATACTAATGAAAGTACTGTCATGTTACTGGATAAAAATAAAAACATCTGGAAGTGCACCATAATGTATAGATCATTCCTTTTCCTGCTGGGAGGAGGCAGACTTTAGTCAAAATGATACACAGAATAAGGAAAAAAAGCAGTGGCAGCAACCTTGCATAGAGCCATGCATGGTGAAACAGGCAAGACTCTGAGGCAAAAAGTCACACCATAACAATCACTGACTCCTAAAATGGACAAGATCTGGTCCCAGACAAATTTTTCATCACTAATCAAAAGAAACCCAAGAGACATTGCTATTGATCCTTTGTGCTCCATATCACACAATATCCACTTAGGAGTATGTGGGTATGGGAATACAAGAGAGTGAAATCTGAGGGAAAGAGCATGATTAAAATAAGTTTTATTTAAAATAAATACCTTCCCTTCACTTAAATGAGGGCTCACACTGAATTTTCCTCTGTTGATTTCCTACCCATGTTAATACAGTTTAGTAACGTATTATAACCTATCATTCAAGTCAAAAAATAATGCAATAAAATATAGCGGATCTAAGACTCTATACTCTTCTAAAAGCATTCATTATAGTTGCTCGTTGGTTTTAGTATTATATTTATTCATTATACTAGCTTCTATTTATTCATTGTAGTGGCTTGTTGACTTTAATGAAAGTCCTATTAATGTGTTTATCATCCTTTTATAAATGTGAAAATGCCTTCTCCAAAACTGGCACTGCTTATCTGTATTACAGAGTTTAGTCATTTGGACAAAATATTGTGCTTTAAGACTCCACAGTCCCATTGAAGTTAATATGATTCCATTAGGCATAAACCTCTTTCTAATATCAGCCATTGGGCTAAATTCATTTGATGTATAAAATAACAGTTTATGTATAATATGGACTAGGCTGAATTCTGTGCTAAAATACATCAATAAAAGAGTTGAATTTTTATAACAGGCAGAAATCAAAGGCACTCATTTGAAGTCACAGGACTATTGGCAAGACTATTTTGTAGGGCATACTTTTCTAACAAATACATTCAAATATATTGGCAAACATGTTTCTTCTCCTCCTCTGAAGAAGAATTGTTTTCTTTCCTGCTGTTTAAACCTAAACCTACATATTTTCATTTTACTTGCAGGTGCACAAGGTTCTCACAATTTAAAATCATACTGTAATAAACATAAGCTTCATATAAACTCTCCATATATGCTCTATGAACATATGCCTTGTCTCTGATTTAATGGAAATTAATATACATCTTCAACTTTGGGGGTTTTTTTTGATATTTTGTGTCATCATCTTTCAAATTATTTGTGTAAATTAATTCATGCAGGTTCATTTGTTTGCATTATCCTTTAATTACCACTGGGCTCTATCGACATAGACTCAACAAACTGCTTAAATCTATTTCTCTGTATAGGAATATGTTTTCTGCTAAGCCAGCAATAAAATTGTTAAAGTGGTGATTTTTTTCAAATTACAGCATCAAATTCCTGCCAATGTTTGACTTACCCTTAAGTGTTAAGTAACAAATGTTTAAAAACACTCTGGGAATTGTCTTTGGTAAATCAGCTGTAATTCTGCAGCTGTGACTCACTAGACCTGTGTCCTGTGTTTTAATGCCAGTTTGCTGTCTGACTGGGGCAGATGTACTGACCCAGTGTTTCAACAACTATTTATCTGCAGCAGTCACAGCATGATTGATTCTCTGGGCTGCTGAGCAATTGCAGCTCATACTGGTGGAAAAGGAGAACATTTAGAAATGGAGCAATCTACACTTACTGACAATTTTAAACAAAGGCAGAACAACTTCTGTATCTTTTTTTTTTTTTTTTTTTAANTTTTTTTTTTTTTTAACTGTAAAACCAAATCAAAAGCAGTCATCACTGAAAGGTGTATCTCTTTATGACTTTATAATTATTTTTTTTCCTATATCAAAGGGAACACCCACCCATTTGAAGGCATATTCTTCCTGTAACCTGACTGGATTTTTTTTTTTTTAGATTATTTCAGTGAAATATACTGGGAGCTTGATGAGATAATGTCACTAAAAGTAATAAGTGATTCTATGGAATTTAGTGGAATGGGACTCTAAGCAGCCTTACTAGAAATTTCCGGGTTTGCTAGGAACCATAAGCAATGGTACTTTCCAGTCTATTCTCTTGAGACTAAAAATGGTGAAGTGTCCTGGATCAGAAGAGCATATTTCAACCAAAAAAAACCCCAAAAAAACAAAACAACCAACCCTTTGGAAGACACCTAGTTATGCCAAATTTGGTCTAGGCTTAGTAAAGCACACCCTGGGAAGGAGATTGTTGCAACCTGAAAGGATTCAGACTAAAGAGGAATGGTAATTCAGACAGAAGCCTTGTGTCAGACACAAGACATTTTGGGTTTGGAGCACGAGAAGGTGCACTAGGAGGTCTGTGATTAGGGAAGGAAGTAAGAAACGAAATGAGTACTTCCTATAGATGCTAAGCTGTTTTTTGGACAGTTTTCTATACTGTATGTTATTTCAGCCCAGTTGGGGTCAATGCAAGTGTTCTTGCTAATGTCAATGCTAAATGTTCTTGCTATTCTTTCTTTTTTAGGCATTTATTTTTCCCTTCCGCTCTACCCAGGAGCTACCTATAGTGTACAATTTTTGACCCTAGAACCTGCCTTCAAGAACTTAATAGAAACACAGCCACATGACCACTTCAGTGTTTGGTGTACTAAAATTCCATACCTAGGATTAAAAGATGCAAACTTTCATGAGAGGCAGAAAACTATTAATGTCCTGTCATTCCTACAGGCTCATACTCACTACTCCTTCATACAACCCCATTTGCTTGCCTCAGTAGCATTGTTATACATTGGTGTTCAATTTTAAAGACCTACACAACAAAGAAAGTTGAGTCAAGTAATCTTGAGCTTTTTACACTCTTCTCACTGTTAAGCAGGTAATCGAGCCGTATACACGCACAAACAACAAAAGAAAGCCCAGCTTACATTGTCTCAGAAAAATCAAAAGCTTTTTAGCCTCTGAGTTGCAGAGAGACATTGTGACAGTCACAGAACTGGTATTGATACCATTGCACCATAAACATAGGCACTGTGACTCTGCAAAAGCAAATAGAATTGCATTCCCTGATATTTGAACTTGTGATGTACTTATAGATAATGTATTAAGACAAAGTGTATTGTTTATTAAGGCCATCTCAAACACACGTCCTTAACTTAGACCCCTGGCATTTCGACTTCTAAAATCAGCATGTCTAGTATTATCACAAGATTACTACTTTGGAACAATCCTAAAGTAAGTGACAGACTGATTTGTAACTACGGCTTGTAATTTCAAAGGATGCACACAAAGTAAAAAATGGACATCCATAACACTGATCAAGATCTGGGCACCTAGCCCAGCCCAGCCACCTTAGCCTTATTTGAAAACATCATCTGAATGAGACTGAATTCAGCCAAGGAATGCAGTTTGGATTTACACCATCTGTTTTGCTGCATGCCAGTTTCAGAGTTCAACAACCACGTTCAAAATTTAAAGTGGCTATAACTGATCAGAGAACACAGAACTGTCACCTTTTCTCCCTGCTAAGTTGCCTCTTCATGAACTGTGTCCCTAATAAACACAAAACTGCAGATGACCTCTTGCAGAGTTACTGCTTCTTCATTAGTATTGAGTGGGCTATCCATAAACCTGACATGTGCCCAGCTGCGCTTTCCACACACTCAGCTAGAAGGCCAAATTCATTACATCAGGGACAGGAGTCGTATTTAGGTTTAACTTACTGATCTCTGCTGCTATTACTGTAATGTTGTGCCACAGCAGTGTTTCCCGGTCAAGGGGTTTTGAAGTGAATATCGAACCATTTCCTGAATTGATGTTGAATATTCTGTCCATATCAGTGTGGCGATCTACAGAGTACCTGCAAACACAGAGACAGGGGTTAGAGGAATGCTTTCCTTTTAATTTCTATGTTCTAAAAACCATTTCCTAAGACTAGACATCAAACAGCTAGTAAATGGGGTTTCCTTTTGTTTTCAGCACAGGCTTCAGAGTCTTTATGTATTCACACAAAAAGCTAGTTCTGAGCTACTGGATAATGACACATTGGAGGTTTGATTTAGAAGGTGGAGTATTGTCACTGAATAAATGAATTGCTGCAGAATTTACATACCTCTGAGAATCATCAAAGCTTTGTTTTTAGTGAAAAATGTGAAGTCTGTGTCCTGAAAGATATGAAGTTTATTTTAAGACTGAGTTGGCTTTTCCTTTATAAAACCCTCTTTTTATGGTTTGATATCTCAACTGTTCCAAATCGTTTCTGACACAAAATTTGACAGCCGGGGTGCATTTGTACCTTTCACTTTCCAGCATTTCAAAAGGCTGCCCGCCCAAACCAAGTCAGCATGGAACAGAGATTCATTATTCCACCGTACATATCACACAAAGGTTTGTTGTAACTCATTAAAACTAACATTCTCAGCCTTGCTTGATGGTATCTATATGTGAAAAGGCATGCTAACAAGCTCTGGATGAGCTCAGAGTCTAAATATAGATTCAAATTTTCAATCTGATCTTTTGCTTTTTCAGCTGAACTAAATCCAAGTTTAAAAGTAGAACTCTTCAGTTCCTGGGAGAGGGTGCTACCACCTTGATCCAAATGCTGTGACTTGGTTTCCTCTCTCCTGAAGGGAAACTTCTTGCATAAATTATGGAGGTTTTTGACAGAAATATGTCTCTGATGTTGCCAAAGCAAGAATGCAATTGCATTATTCTGCTCTTGTTTCAAACCCAACTGTGTGCTCATGTACAATCCAGGACAGATCCTCTGGAAGCCCAGTGTGCTCTCTTGGCCTCCTTGCAGGCCACATCGATGGAGACAAGGCAGCTGCTGCTGTCCCTTGTGTCCAGACAAGGGTAAAGATAACAGCTGAGCTGGTAAACAGTCAGATGAAAACTGGGCCAGGAGAGTGACTGGCAGAGTTTATTGCCACTACAGAATTCAGGGGAATGCAGAGGCTGAAGAAAAATTTCTCTCCCTTGCTCTGCCCTAGAAGCAGCTGCAAGACATGTCCTCTATTTTAGACTGATTTCCTAGTGCTTGTCCAGTGTCTCTTAAATTCTGAGAGAGTTCTTGAGTGAAAAAAGGAGGGAATAGAAAAAAAACAGTTGAAATGTGGTTCTAACGAAAGTTTTAAATTAACTAACTTGCTAATTATCTTGTACCTGATTTTTTTTTCCTTTGCAAATAAAAAAGTGGGATATAATGTCCACAGCAAATTAGACTTATTAGGTCTTATTCCAAAACAAGAATTTAAGTGTAGCCTACCTTTCTGAAAAAAACGATAGCAGGTATTAATTATTTACATGAAACTGTTCTTCTTTTTCCATGTTAAATTCCTAGGGAAGCACCCAAATGACATTCAAAGGTACTAGCACAAAAAGCTAACATTTTTTGGTAGGACTTGCATGGGCACACCTTGCTAATTCTTCAGGAGTTCAGATTTAGTTTCATTCACTGCTGTTACTTCACTGACAGTACCACAATTTTGGCTGCAGGAAGTCAGCTGTGGTGTCACTTACTTAGTTCCTTTATGCAGCACTGTGACACTGCCATCAGCTTGAAAAGTGTTGCTTTGTCCAAATCTAAATAGCATGTGTGAAACTGTTGACTTGGCTGAAATGCTTAATGGGAATAAGCTTATAAAACTGGTCTGACTCTTTTATATTTTGACAAAGTAAGTATTTGATATGGTAAACATTTCATTTTAACTTTCATTCATTCAGGCTTTTATATGTTATTATGTGGGTATCTAGTGAATTCAATTATTTTCAGATATTTTGTAGCTCATTTCCACATCTTTCAGCTGAAATACTTTGGTATTTCTATTTTGCAGTTAAATCTAGATTCTGTATTCTTCTTTGAAATGAAATATCAGGATTTTCACAGATTAGCTGTTCCAGCTAACTGTAATGCTATGTTTCAGATTCTTATTCAGCAAGACATTTAAATAAGCAAGCAGCTTTAGGCATGAGTTGTCTGCTCATTGGGTTTTTTTTTCCTT
>VZTR01019772.1:2796-85177 GCA_013400775.1 Chaetops frenatus | reverse complement strand
GGCTCAGTTTGTTTAAGAAAAATCTTCACTCGAGCAGAGGAGAAAATGGAAGGTTTTCATTGTAATATCAAGTGTCTAAAGATTTTATTTTTAACCGTCAAGAAAAATTGACAAGCAAGTGACAAGTCATATATATACAGTCTAATTGCATCTTCCCCAAAGCTCAGAGTGAAAATCGGATTTAGCATCTCTATTGCATGATAGCAAAAAAAAATTACCCTGTCAAAAAGATGCAGACTCAACCTATGCCCCTAAATTCTAGCAGATACCCAAGATATTAGCACCATAAAATTACATTTATTGCAAGTTAACATCTCTCAGGCTACTGCTCTCTGCTGATTTCCTTTCTCTCTTACTGATTTTCATGTTTTTTCTTTGCCATGTTTATTTCTATTACTCTAACCTCTTTTTGATTTTTATCTTTCTTCTCCTTGCACTTGGCTGTTGCATGCTATTAAGGTAAAAAGTAGACAAGCTTTCCACTGTACTGCATCAGTTTTGACACTTCTACTAAATTTTGCTCGATAACTATCTGATACTAAAATATGCAAAGTACTTATATGGTATTAAAGAACTGCCCTTTGAAAGTTAGGTAAGTTTTAGCACACACATTCAATTAATAGCAAAGTGCCGGTAGGCAGTACTCAACAATGAACAGCATAGTCCCTTTCCACTGTAAATCACTTATAATTAGGAGCTGGTGCTGGTGTGAAATGCAAATGGTTGTAGTTATCACCACAGGGAAGGAGGGAAGCACTCCCCTTACTCTCCAGTGCCGTTAGATATAAAAAAGCAGGTTCCTATCAAGACTGCAAGCAGCCTGGGTATCACCCCAACCAATTTTTCATCTTCATGCTAGCATGGCCATGCCCATGAAAATGTGCCACAAAAGATGTTCATTCTGTCTTGGGGCTACACCAAACTCAGCAAAACATTACACTGCTCTTTAAGTGACTATGCTCTGCTGGCCCAGAATGGCACTTAATTGTTGCATGTCATGATAAAAATTTAAGAAAACCTTAATTAAAGTTAGAAGGCTTAGTCTTGAACAAGATTTCATGTGTAGGGCATGCTATGCAAACTGAAGATAGGTTTTCTGCCAGAAACATTTTATATTTAGTTTCTTCATCTAGGAAATTAAAATTATAATATTCACCACTCTCACAAGATGAACTAAGAGCTTAAAACTTACTCATTATTTTAAGATATCTTGGTGAAAGATAATTGTTTGCAGAAGTGCAAAGTATTGATGGACTAGATTTTTATTAAACCTGCACTGTTCTATTTTGATCAAAGGCTACTATTGAATTTCCAAGGTGCCCAACTCAGAAACCTGCTGAAAATTGACCTGGATTTAATATTGCTGCACTTTTCAATTCCTCCTCTTGCAGCCTTGTCAGTAGCAATGAACTTTAATCAAAGAACACAACTATTTTAAAAAGTTCTTTAATACTCTATCCAGTATGACTTAAGTACTCCAGTACCCCTGAAACAATACACAACTTACAAAAAAAGAAGACTTAGGTACAGCTACTCCTACCTTAACATTTCCTGCACTTCCTCTAAGAACAGTTTATTGATTCATGGCAAATTTAATTTATGAAGCTCATGAGACTGACTCTTATCTTACAAGCCTTGCACCAATACAGGTGAGATGAGAGCCTGGGTGTGCCCACGAGCTGATTTTGAGGCATTTCTACTTGTGATTTAGAGAAGATGAATGTGGCCTCTGTTAAGCAGGTCTGGACAGATGGAAGAAGAAAAGGCTGCTGAATCACCCCCCTGTCATACAGCCAAGAGGATGCACTGCGCTGCACTGGAAAATGTTCAAGGTAGAAGGAAAACACTAAGATTTTCTTACTGCTCTTTTTCCAGTAAATTTTTTCAGGGTAGAAATAACCACATACATTAGTTATTGACGAGATTAGCATAAAATTCAAGATGCAAAGGCCATGCAAACACATTCACACATATTTAAATATGCTCAAGCATGAGAGATCATTTACTATGTACAATACTCCATATTCAAGCATGCCCTACAATTCACATTGTTACAAGTGAGGATTTTTTTTGTGTGTGCTGACATGATAAAAGCAAAATCAAAGCTGTAAAAAATTTACAGACAAGCTGAAGTAGTATATGCTTACTTGACAGGGTTCTTGGCAGCATCTGGATCCTGAGCAGTTACTGTTCCTATTACACTGTTTAATGGAACATCTTCTTTCACTTCCATTATATATGCTGGTCTGCTGAACATGGGGGGTTCATCTACATCCTCCACTTGAATTCTGACTGTAGCAGAGTCCTTGAATGGCCCCAAGTACAGGAATCGGGGGTCCACATGAGTATTGGTAGCTTCCACTTTGAGAATATACAAGTTCTTATTTTCGAAATCCAATGCCTGGCAAGGAAAAAAAAGTTTAAGAAGTCAGTGGGGAATGCTGTGATTCTCAGCCAGATGAGCAGGATGAATGGTGGGAAGTCATGGAGAGGCCTGTGCTAGATAACAGGAGTCTGAACTGGAATTAAAATGTCAAAAGAAAGGAGAAAGGGCTCTATGCCCAGATAATACATTAGGAAGAAAACCACTTTTTCAAGGAATTCTATGCCTGGAACTCCTGAAACCCAAGCAGTTTTCTCAGATAGCCTTAACTCTTCATGTCTGTTATTCTGTCATTTTTGGCATTTTGATGATTTCTTATCTATTTTTTGCCCATAAGCACCATACACTAAAGGAGGGAAGATTTTCTAGGTATTGCTTCTTTAGATACAGGCATTCCATCACTGAAATGAAACACTGTGGCATCTAGTGTCTGGATACCTAGGACCACCCACAAAGCCACACATGATTTTATGACAGGCTATGACTATAGCACACTGTTAAAACTATGAAGGAACAGCATTTAGAGACTCTTTGTTACTACTTGGAGAAAAGTGGGTAAAGAGTAGTCACCCCATTTTTCCATTACATCGTAGAAAATTCACAACTTCTGTCAGTAACAGACAGAAATAGAAACGGAGTTAGACTGGTATCATAATCAGACCCTGGAAGGCATCTCCTAAAAAACAAGTAATGACAGGTGTCGTACTGATATCAGCAAGCAAGCGCGTGTTCGGAAAATCTACACAATGTCTATCTAGTGATGACTGAACTTGAACTGATGAAGGATGATATCTGTAACCTTATCAAGCTTGCCTGATAACCCACTGTAAACAATATTTCTCAAACCTTTTCTGACAACCAATGTGCAACCTAATAGAGGATGTCCACTGTGATCTTCCAAGGAACTGTGATTTTTATTTTCTAAAGCAAAAGCATGCTGATAGATTAATTAAATTTTTACAAAATGTGAGTCAAAAGAAGTGTGTCTACATACTTTAATATATTATAGCTGCACAATCAACGTCATCTTATAATGAAAAATAGTCAATGTGATACTCATCACTTCTGTGGTCTCAACACAGTACTTCTTCTAAGTGAGCAAATCCTGTAAGCATCATAGGGAGCAAATCACAGTTGGATGGTGGTGCTTCCTTGAGATTTTTCTGTGGATATGTTCAGGCTGTAGAATTTTGTCTCAGTTGCACCCCATTCCTTAGGTAATTTACTCCCTCAGGTCCTCTAAAGTTTGTGCACTGGTTTAGTAAAGTAGGTATGAGAGGAAGGATACCAATTGCTTGCATAAAAGAAACTTTACATATGTAAAGACTCCCAACAGATAGAGTTCAAATTAACAAAACACACGTGTTGCACTAAAAATGAAAAACAAATTTGTGCTAGATGAAGGTTTGACTGGTGTTTCAGAGGCATTAAGTGTGTTGTGTACCTTTTTCACAGTTATAATTCCTTCCTGTGTGTCCTTGTCTGTGGTAATTCCAAACATGTCATATCCGTCGCCCTCGGTGATGCTGTACTCAATCTCTGCATTTTCATCCACGTCAGCATCGTTAGCTTTTATCCTGCCAACCGGGGAGTCGAGTGGCATAGACTCAGGAGCTCTGAACTGGTACGTGCCTACAGCAGACACAGAGGGAAGTCTGGTCAGTCTCAAAGTGCTTTGGACACCTTCTCTCAGTCCACTGTGCACACTGGGCATGTGCAGGTGAGTTAGTGAGTTGCTGGGTCTACAGGCCTTCCTGGGGCAAAAGCCTTCAGCTTCTGTCAGAAAAAGTTACTTGTTTTTCTATTTGGTTTCCCATACGGAGGAGGATGGGCACTTTGCTTTGCTACAAACATGTAACTTTAGCAACAGATGTCTGTTTCTGGATGTTCTCATGGTCTCTGTTGGCCGTATCAGAATTGCCTATGAAAAATGTCTTGAGGCCAAAGGACAAATATTAAGAATTGTCAGAATCCAGCACAGCTTAGTAACACTAAAGCAGAATCCAGCTCAAATGCCTATTAAAAATGTGCTACATTGAATTCCTGTTGGAAAAAAAAATCTACTTGTGAACTTTTGGCATTATGAAGCTGTATCTTTTGCTTTTACATTGAAGACACTTATGTCCAGAGATGTATAATTAACTCATTGGGGGCAGAGTGTTATATTTCTTCTTAAGTTGCTCTAATTTAAATGGAAACTCTTTGCCCACAGCGAAGAACAGACTTTGAACCTAAATGACAAGTTGCTTCCAATAACTTTCCCAGTGACTTAACTGCCAAAGCTCACTGATTTGTCTGATAGTATCTGCAATTATTTTCTGTAACAGCTGCTCTTGACTTTGACACACACTGACACTGCGATACACACACATCATACAGAGTGCAGAAGTTAGACAAAGTAAAAAAGGAAAAAAAATAGAGAGAGAGAAAGAAGGAAGTAAAGACGGAGGGAAAGAGAAGAGGATGAGAGCTGAATCACTTTGAATCCCTTATGGCAATGAATGGTCACTAATAGAAATTACTTTCTAAGGGAGCTTGCTCAATTGATTCCCATAAGTATCGCACAGATATCTACCAAATTATTTGAGACAGGGGAAGTAACAGGCAGAAATACCTGGTATAGTTATGTACGTGCTCTTGTTTCTGTATGCAAAGAATATAGGAAAATTCATTGAAGCAAATGCTTTCTGGTTATAAATACTCATTCCATAGAATTGCTCTTGGGATATTTTTGCATACTTAAATAAATTTGTTTCAAAACTCAAATATATTAGATTACAACAGATACCTTAAAATGCAATCCATCATGAAGTCTGAAAGAAATAATAGTGAACAAGAAATACAGATTACGTCGATCAGTTATTTAATAGGTAGGAAAAGTAGAAGTTGTTTCTTCACATTAATTCACCTCTCAGCCTGTCAGCTGCAACTGAAGTAAAAGTATTAAATATTTGTTTCCCAGTTATTGCAATTAACCTTGGCATGATGCTATTGCTTAGTTATGTGTTCTCTTTTGCATTCATACAGGAAGTTGGGTACTCAGTAAATTCGTAAGGGAAGAAACAATATCTAAGGTGAACAAAAAGCAAAACAAGAACCATTTTTGTCCATTTTAGTGTTAGAATGTAGAACATAAATATTCCATACTCTGGGGAAAGCGAGGTGGATTGTCGTTCACATCAGTCAGGGTGATGTTCACGGTGGTGGTCCCTGATAATCCACCCATCTGGCCTCCCATGTCTTTAGCCTGGATGACCACTTGGTACTGCTCCCTGTTTTCACGGTCCATGTTCAGTAAAGCAGTTTTAATAATGCCTGTAAACATGAAAATTAAAAAGTGGGGAGTTCACAGGTAGCAACTTTGATGGAAATTCTTATTAAAAGAACAAAAGAATCTCTGTGTAGCAAGTTAACTTTGCCCAGTACAAATATTTACTCTTATGAGATGGTTCATTAAATTACAGACTTGTCATGTCACATCTCAGGCTCCTGCCTATGTGACTGACACAGTATAAGTGGTACCCACAGAAAGATGCTCTACTTATTTGTGAGCCATGTTATTTTGCATAGCTATTTACCCTCCTTCAGTTCCATGCTAAAATCTCTCACTGAACTGGAAAAAGGCTGTTTGTTCATTATTTTGACAGATGTGGTAAAAAAAAGAGAAAAGCTAACTTCAGCAAGACACCATTAAAGAGTGCAACAATATTAAATGGAAGAAGAGAAATTAATTAAGAAAATTATGAGCATCCAAACATGCCTGAGTATATACACTTCTATTTATACATTGATTGAAATGATTTGCCAGTCACTTCCTTCTTCAAAGGCACAAATATCAGTTATAAGGCCAACTCCTATTGAAATTCAATCATTCAGATTTACCATGAAGCAAAATGTTTGCATTCTCACTGGGTCTCTTAAGGTAAGAACTGACTCCTTTGTAGGCAGAAGGGGTGAAATTCAAGTACTGGAATCCACGACAGAATTCACAGGGGCTTTGAAAGAGACATGTTTCACTCTAGGAGTTCTGCAATTGATTTCCATGGCAGGAAGACCAAGACTGTGGTTTACTTAGCTTCCCGTGCCCCACACAAACCTCTTGATAGAAGTTTATTACAGGTGAACTCCCAGCTACTTTATCCTTATTATAACTCTAGAAGAGCACATCCTGTGCTGCCCAAGTCAGAAAGAGTGTGTCAGTGCAAAAATCCTGGCTTGTGTTATCTAACACCTTATGCTTGAAGGGAAGCTCCCTTCGATCTTGGCTCTCTTTTCAGAATTGTGTGCACCCTTTCAACTCAGGTTTCACTTTGAGATGTATAGTCTCTCCTTCATTTTCTCTGCCTGAGTCTCTAAGATTTTTATAAGAACCAATCCTAAACATGATGAACTGTCTGAGATAATCTATTTCTTTCCTGTAAGGATGCTGAGGAGAACTGATTTCGCTAGCTTCCCACAACCTAACACAGTAGATGTTTCCACTGAAGGAGTTTCTTGAGATGGTTTGTTTCTTTTTGGAAAACTTAGTCCAAAAGCTTGGGAATAGACTATCTACGTAGTCAGGTAGTCAATGGTACATCAGATTTGGTCAGACAGAATACAAATGTTGTATATGCACAGGTTCCAAAACTGTCTGTTAGTCAGACCATTAAAAATTCCAGTCACTGTGTATAATTTAAACGTCTTCCAAAAACAGAACTCAGAACTTTGGGATTCTATTTGTGATCTTCTAGTTTAGCGCAACAGTCAATTTTACCTCTTCTATCATTACTTTTAATTAAGATTTCTTTCATAAAATTAGCATTAAAGTGATATGTTGCAGATGTACAGAAATTATAATTACCTTAAACAAGTTTTGAAGAAGCAGACGGAGAAAAAACCTCACCTGAACAAACCCTCAGTCTTAATTTAGCCATTATGAAGATCTATGAGGATTAAGCACTTTTTTCCACACCCACCTGTTTCTCTCTTTCATCTAAAAGCCAACCTATTTGGTTTAATTTAAGCATCCACAGCAGTCTCTGTACCCACTGCTTGTTAAAAATGATTGAAAACTGGTTCATACCCAGTACTAATTGTATTATTAGACTTTGCTGGTAAGATTAAAATAACATAGGTGTCATGTTTACAGATGTATCGCTCTATTAAATTTGTCAGATTTTGCACTGAATAAGATGCAATCTCTTCAAAGTTCTTTAGTAATATATCCTAGCTTGGCTTAGCATGTCATTTTGAATTACAGACATTGTCACAGAACAACAGATAAGGTCCCCTGACCTGTCTCAGATTCGACAGAGAAATATGGTTGTCCCTGGAGAATGCTGTAGACAACTTTAGCACTGTTCCCATATGTAGGATCATCGGCATCAGTTGCAGTGACTTGCACAACAAAGGTACCTGCAATGAAAAATTGAAGAAAATAAAAATTAACAGGTTTTGTTCATGGCCAAGACAGTTTATGACGTAGAGAAAAAAATAATTCATGTTCAGGTCAGAAGTTAGAAATATTCTTATTTTATAGAATTTTCTCTGTTCATAAAGGACATAAACTCAAAATGGTACCTGTCTTACTCTCAACCCATTCAAACAGAGTTATTGATCGGATATGGGGATCCTTCATTGTGTTTCTCATGAAGGAAACAGAAATGCACCCCTCTCTAAATATTGAAAGTGTTCAGAATTTGAATCTAGGTCAAGAATATACTTTTGCAACTTTACTCATGCTCATAAGGTATTTGACATAGGAATGTAAATATGGTTCTTCATGTGTCTTCTAGAGAAAGAAATGGTGTTGAATCTTAGGCAAAGTGTCAAGAAACATTAAAAAATTAGCTTAGATTTTTGGCATTTAAAACCATTTGTGAAGGAAGTGTTTACATATTAAAATGTGAATATTAGGTTCTCACTTCACCAGATGAGTTTTCATCCATGTGACAAGTCCCATGAATGAGGGGAGAGTGAATGCCCCGAAGTCTTTATTTTCATATTGCTTGAGCTTTATTTTAATCTTATTCTTGATCATGATTAATTAATGCTTCTCTCCCTGGACATTACTTCAAATTAGAATTGTACTTCTCAGAATTCAACTACCCAATGCTCTCTGACAAAGAAATCAAAATGACCTCCCTAAGAATCAAAACCTGTCAACTTCCCAGGAAAGGATCGCATCTTAAAATAATTTTCCAAGGAAGTTCTCTTTTTTTTCTTGTCTTGATTGATTTTTACAGCTCAATATATTTTAAATCAATAGACAGACTTCAGAGGATTTCAAAGGACTTTGGAGCTCTTTTCTTTTGTCAACAAATGTCATAGGAAGTTAATGGCATATGTCAGAATCAGTGGGTGACAGAACCCCTTCTGTATCTGCCCTTTTCCATTTTGTTTACCTTCTTGAAATAAAGAAGGGTTGCTCAACAGATCTAGGAATAGTATTGACACCATGGAATGGTGTCATGGAATACCATATTAATAACATGTATTAAAATCAGGTGTCATGTAACAGAGCTCAACTCACTTTCATTAACATTAGACCTGATGGTATTAACTTGCATTTTTTGTTGTAAAACAGAGGGAGCATGTTTCACTCAGCTGCCACCTCTGATTCCAGCAAACTGTTGCCACTATTTTCTTGGATTTTTATTTTTTTTAATGTCTCAGGTGCTCTTAGTCCAGACTCAAACAGCAGATGTCCCTATTCAACACCTGTAAACTCTGGGCCCTTCAATAACTCCACGGAAAGAAGCCAGACCAGACACAGAAATCAGTTATTAGGTAGCACCTACCAACATCTGACATTTCGGGAATGCTGGCATTGTAAACGTCCTTTGTAAACATTGGCTCATTGTCATTGATATCATGGATCTTAATGATGAACTCAGATTCTGGTTCCACTGGTCTTCCAGTCCTTCTGTTTATAGCCTGGGCACGGAGTATGTATACAGGCTTTTCTTCCCTGTCTAGTCTCTTTGTGGCCTGGATGTCACCAGTGTTTTCATTGATAATGAAGAGGTCTCCTGCTCCATCTCCGGAAAGGATGTATTTAAGTGATCCATCTCCTTTATCCTGGTCTGAATGCAGCTGGTGGTGAAATGGGAATTAAAAAAAAATAAAAAGGAAAGGAAAATAAATAAATAATTGGGACACAATTCTAGATACTTTAACTGATATCATGATATATTCTTTCCTATCAGTAATACCCAGCCAGAAGGCTGAACACTGCTTTTGGGAAATGAGGTGATACTACAGTAGAAGCAGTGAATAGACAGCGCTGTGTCTTGATGTTAGAATTGAAATGGTCTGCAATATTATAAGAAATTGCCTGAGGATAACCATGAACTGAAGCTGCAGACCATTTTCCCAAGCTAAATATACATCAGTCAAATCCAAAGGCTTTGGTGGAATTCTAGGAATATATAGGGCAATGATATCCTACAGTGGAAAACCAATGGGTTTGGGAATTGCAGTAAGTAAAGAATTAAAAAGTGGCCAGCTAAGTCACTTCTTGAGTTTAAATTCTAGGTGCTTGGCTCTTATGCCCCTTGGACATTATATAATATATTGGACAGTGTACAATAAAATAATCTATCACATACAGAAACAGCAGATAAACACATGCATTCATAGATCTGGCAAACTAAGGGCAGAGACAGGCAGATATAACACACCATTACAACACTGGAAGTTGAAGAGATTAGTTGCCTGATCCAAAGGCAATATAATTAACGTACAAAGCATGAGCTGCCCAAACCATCATCTTTCATTTCCCCAGATGATTTCCACATCTCTTGGGATGCTGTTAAGTGACAGAAAAGGTGTAACTGATTAAATCATACCATTATGGGTGTTCCTTTGATAAAGCCTTATTTATTCCCCTGGCCTTAAAATCCAGGCTACTCAACTACAATTTATTTTATTATTACATTAGAGAAAATAAAAATTTAAAAAATGAAACATTAGAATGGCTTCCAAAGTCAGAGCACAGGTGATGAAGTTAATGGGAAATTGTTAGGTAGCAGATTCCTGGAAATTATTTCTTTCATAGAGAAAACATGTTTACAAGTCAGGAGAGCTGGACTTACTCAACCAGCTCTTTGCTTCTCTTTTCCTCAATAAAACTTAGGAAAAAAAACCCTGGTTGAGTGTTTTGCAAAGCACTTAGCACTTGCTGGATAACATGCAGAGAACAGAAAGATTTGTAGATTTAAAGAATCTTGGCATAAACTCCAGCAGTGCCTGGCTATGCCCCTACCATGCTGGAAGGGCAGCCTCCAGCATGACCATATGGTCAATGTTTTGGGCTTCCTCCAACTTTCTGCTCAAATCAGAAACCCACAGACAACACACTTGGTGGCATAGTCCTCCACTGTGTGTGCATATGCCAATGATCCCTAGAGAAAGCATGTTCCATGCAAGAAGTCTGTCTTTAGGGGCAAAACTCTGTCACCACACATTCCAAGACTGTCCAATAATAAAAAATATCACAACTGTGGCATGGTTAATCATTAGCAGACATGCTGAAGCACTCTTCCTAATTTTCTTCTTCAGGGAGAAAATGGGCATTCTGTGTAATTTCGCACGGAGCCGTTTCTCTTGATAATAAGAATAGCAATAAGTAAGTTCTGTGCAGAATTTTTCATAAACAGATTTCACATCCCTTCGCAAAACCAGTCAATACCATTTGCTCTGTTTTTTGGATAACAAAGTTTCCCAGAAGGCTAGGCTTGGAATTTGAAATAGAATTTAGGTCTCTTGAGTCCTATTCAGTCAGCCAATTTCCTTGGCCAGGGGGCCTCGAGGAATTATATTATTTACTAGACATAACTTCAGACTCTAAAAAACATCTATCAGACCAGCTTGTTAAGAAGTCAGACTAGAAGTCTACTGCAGGAAGTAATTTCAATAGGTTAGAATAGGATTTTCCTCAAAGGCAACCTGCAACAGAAAAGGCATGAAAATAATTTTGCTTTAAAAGTGTGTATTTTTATGATTGTTTCACATCAAAAATTCAACTTCTGTTTGCCTTGAAAGCCTGTTTCACTTTGTCTGTATCAGAATGGGACAAAAATAGCCCTCAGTAACAGACTATCATTAATTCATATGAGTCATGGAATAGTGCTGTTTTGAGACTTGGTAAAGGCTGAACTCTCAAGATCATTTTTATAATCATTTTAATTAAACTTGGTTTCCACGAACAAAGTAGCAAAAAAAGGTCAAGATAAAAAAGGTGTTGGAACCACTGGGAATAGCTTTCCATAATATTAACTTCTTTAACTAGCCTAGACTACTTAAAGAACTAAAAATAGAAACTTGCATGATTTTTTCATATCAATTGTTTATTAAATTTCCCCTTCTCCTCCAGAATTAAGCCCCACTGTGATTCTGGATACCAACACAAAGTACATCTCAGTGTCATCAGCACTGAGAATGAGGTCATCCTCATCCACAGTTCGATTTTTAAACCTCCATCTAAATGACTAACTTTTGAAAAACAATTCTTCCTCTGACAAAATCCTTTCCAACTTTGGTATCTTTAATTTTACAACTTTCCTAAGAACAGAACAAACTAAGTGCTCAGTTAGCCAGGCTATGTGTGCACTATTTTCTGTGAGAGTCTGACCTGTGGGAGGTCATGTCCTACATGTATATCACAGAGAGCTAAAGCTGGCTGAATGCTTGTTCTTCAAACCAACAATGAATTTACAGCATATCATCATGTGTGGCCTCAGCGACCTGCTTCACAAAGGGTCTCCAATAGTATGACTGAAATGTTTGATTTCAGTAAAGGAGGATAGTTCTCACCATAAGGTTTTTGGGGGATAGACCTGTATCACATCACCTGCTTAACTGCTGGGACAATAACTGTATTACCAAAATTGTTNTCTAGAAAAGTTTCTCACAGATGATAAATTTGCAACATTTCCTTGTGTGGAAAGTATAAAAAAAACCCAATAAAAAAATTTATTATTTTAGATTACTTTATCTGTCCTTGACTGTTTGGTAGAGAAGTTCTACCCAGGCAAAGACAATCTTCTCTTTTATTTTTTCTTAAGTGTCAGTTTATCTTGGAAATAATATTTTGCTTGTGTGACTTATATGAAGAGGGAAATTGCTACTGTTACCAGGTTAAAAAAAAAATAAATTTGCAAATAAAATTAAAGTACAAAAAAAAATGGTGCAAATTGAGTCCTGAAGAAAAGACTGAAGAAAGTGAGATGAACTTAAAAATACAGTTGATGAGCTTTGTATATAAAACTTAACACCTCTGTGAGGTTATGAGGATGAAATGAATGGTAATAACAACCCCATTTTCCTTTTAAGTTGAAGCTATTTTTCACTATCCAGACACCTCATTGCAAAGAAAGTTTGCTGTAACAAAGTACGTGCATAAATTATACTGCAGATGCTTTTAGCAGGACTGTCACTAGCCAATACCAGATATTATAGCTTCACTCTGTTTACTCACCCATATCGCAAAAAGGTGTCCATTATCCTTTGCATAACATTAGTTAAATAAAAGGGCCATGGCAGATAGTAATGGGATAGAATAAAATGTTTGGGACACAGCCCTCATGTAATCTGGGCTGTATCACATTACTGTTCCTCAAGACAAAGTTAGTGCAGCCAGTTTTTTAAGTACTCCACTTTAGGACAGATTTCTGACTTCCGCTGGAACCCAGTCTTACTCACTTGTGTTCATTTCAGCTGGTAGCTGAACTGAGCACTACCCCAAAGGTAAGCAAAATGGTGAGGAACTAAGTCTATGCAATAAAAAGTAAATGCATCAGCAATTGCACTGTATTAATATTATAATAAATTTATTCATTCAGAATCTAATCTGGACACTCTTCTGACATTGTCCATCAATCACTGGCTAAGGCTGAGGATGAACGACAAATTAAAGATTTTACTATGCCCTAGGCATACTTTTACTCATTTTACTTTAATACCACTGTAAAACGAACCATCTGGTTTGCTTTTAATGACTTACAGTCAGATAAAAAATCTCCAGCCTCTATCTTCCTTCTGTTCCTCCCAAATGTCCTGTCCCAAACCATTGAAATACATCTGCCTGGACAAGGGGAAGGCTGCATTCCTCCTGAAGGAGGAGCTGTTTAAAGTGCACTGAATAGCTCCTTGGATTGAACATTCTGCTTGTTGTCATATACATAATTACTTTAAAATGAGAGCTGGTTGTTTTTACTTTTTTTGAGGGTTTTTTTCCTCCTTCAAAACTAGCCACAATCCAGAGTAGCCTAGTTCTCAACAGTATCTCTAGCAGAGCCTCCCAAAATCTCCAAGGGTGGTAGCAATGGACTGTTTTCAACACGACCTCAAGGAAAAGGGAAGTGAAATCATTGCTCAAAGTATTTTTACATTAACATTTTTCGTTTTTTATTTATTTCTGGTCTGAATATATTGAAAACATTTGCATTCATCTCCAATAGGCAGCATTGCTTCATTTTAAAGTAATACTCCAGGAAAATTTTACCAGGATTAAAAATATTAAGTTGGATCCATTCTAAACACTCAGGAATTCCTTCAGCAAAGCATGTGGGAAGAGTTTAAGGGCATCTTCCAAGTGCTTCTGCAGTAAGACTGTAAGCTGCTGTGGTGCAGGGAATAGCATTTCCCCAGGCAGGGGATGGCAGGGCCTGGCAGCCATGGCCTGTCCCACCACTCCAGACAGGAGCAGGACAGCCACAGGTGACCAGGACAGCCCCAGTGCTGGCTACTGGGAACCTCCTGGGAATGGTGATGGCTGGGCAGGGCTGTGGGGAGCTGGAGACTGGCCCTGCTGTGGTGTTTCTGGGGCAGGACCATGTGGCTGACCTGGGGTCTTGGGCTCTGGGCAGGAGGACAAGGATAGTCAGGGCTGGGTGGTGAACTCAGGGCCCTTTTCTCAACATGCTAAATTCACCTTGATATGAAACTTTTTGAAACATAAGGACTAAAACTGAATAAGCCAAGTGAAATACCATATGTTTTAATAGGTTAAGACTAACCACTAACATTTTTTGTGTGTTTAAATGGAATACACTAGAGAGAAGTGGCTTTCTAGCATGGATATTTGTAACAAGGTTGTACTGAAAATGTACTTTTACAGCTGTGGTAATTAAATTCCAAAAAATTGAAATTGCAGGCCATGACTATTCTCCAGAGTTAAATAACACCCCTCCTCTACCTCATTCTGTATCACTGATTTAAACAGCATATTTAATCTCATTTATGAAGTGGCTTTAGGTTATGAAAGACAGCTGTAAATTGCAGTTTAGCTCCCACTAATGTCATATTGGTGGCTATGATACCTGGCAATTCAGTGGGTAAAGTGGTTTTCTATTCACCCTACAGACCAAGTTCCCTTTCCTTTTGTGAATATTACATACTTGTCGCTGAATTTCAGAGCTGTTACTGAATCTCTGCGAAGATCAAAGTCAATTGACCTTGGGATGTACACACTGAACCACCAACCTACAATTATCCACAAATAAGCTGCCTGTTGCATCTTATTATTTGTTTGTATTTTTAAGAGGGACTTGATATTCTGGGGTTGGTGTGGTCCCATTTTTGTCTCCCAGCACATAAATGAAATAAGAGAGCAACTATTAAAATAGTAAGCAAGCAGGTAGGCAGGTATCTAAAGAAGAGAATAATGGTTTTACTCCTGGGAATATTCATAGCACATGATTTTGTTCCGAATTTACTATATCCCAACACCAAAATACTGTCTAGTAATGAACAAACTCAACTATGTGTATTGCTTGAAGTTACACAGTGCAATGCTGAAGCATTTAGAAAAAACAAAGCACGCAGAAAGAGACAGCTAATACTGTAATAGTAAGAGTAGTAACAACCTTGCACTCTTTCTTGGTTCTCCTGGTGCTCTTTACCCCTACAGCATCAAAAAACCCCCTCAATTACTATAATAACCAACTCCTTTAGTGTATTCAGCACCAAAATTTTTGCTCTACGTGGTGACTCTATGCTAAAAGGAAAATGTCACTGGCTTCGCACATTAGATAATAAGTATTTATATGTATTTTGGTGAAGTTTAAGTACAGACTTCTTTCTAATGCACAAAAAATACATACAGGTTCCATGTACCTCCATATACACAAAATATACCACTATCATCAGGGCAAACACTTACACAAATAACTTGTTTCAAGACATCAAAGATCCTTTCTTCCAAAAGATACTCCAGAAGGTCCAAAAAGAGATCCAGCATCACCAGAAATGACAGATTTCCTATGTATGTGTGTGCCATGGTTTTTTGGTCTTAATTACGCTAAGCTCTGGATTCTTTCATACACCACATAACTTATCTAACTTAGCCCTAAGCCAAAGTCTCCTATCTCCCTCATATCACTCACCTCGCTGCATGGTGCTGGATGCTTCCTGCTTTGGCCTGTGTCCTTAAATCCTCTAGAAACTGCAAAATGGTGCTACTTCTCATGTTCCTTACATACCTCCTGGAGAAGAACCATCATGGGCCACAGCTGTTGGTAGTTTATATGTGTAAATGTGGAGCAGCCAGCTGATCAGTGAGCCAAGGCAAAAAGTAGGTTTCTTTGCCTGATGTAGCTACTGTTCTTCAAACTGTACATGAGATTAATGATTTTGACACCTTTTTTCCTCTATAAAATTAAACTGAAATAAGTTAATGCACTTCAGAGCTATTTAGAAGAGGCCAATGGACAGAGATAGAGGCTAGACTGTTGAAGCTGATGATTAGATGGCTAGATGCTTAAAAATAATTTTGAAGACAATAGGAGAAAGGCGTTACAGTGATTCCAAATCTTCTTGGTGCTTACAGAAACTAGAAAAGAATATTCCTTTCCATTCTTATATAAAGAAATTTGAAGATTGTAATAAGATTTATGCTCTGTAGACTCAAAAAACAAGAGACAGGGTTTGAAGTAAGATTCAAACACTGCCATTTTCAAAGAAAATAAAACAATAAAAAATATTTGACCAGATTAAAAAGAAATGCAAACAGACCCAGTGGTATCAGATCACAGCACCATGATTCCTGAAGTACAACTGTCAGGAACAAAACCTGTACCTGTGTTTAAACTGTTACCATGGGTACTTAAAATAGATTCCCACTTTTTTGTATCTCCTCACTAAACTAAGATCTGCTGTCCTAAGCAATCAGCAGTCTTCCTTTTTTATCACTTTCTTGCCCTTACAGATGTCACAGTTTATGGAGTAATTGAATTGGTTGACTACAGTAACTGATTAGTTTAGTATGGTAAGTCCAGTTCCTATAATACAGTAAACCTGAATATGATTCAGTGTGACTGAGTCCTGAGTGTCTGAGTTTATTAATGTAGTTTTATCTTGCTTTGCTCTCACCATGCCTAGCAAAGAAAAAAGTACCACAGGTACACAGCTCCTGTTCAAAGAAATAGCTGCTCTGGAGAGTAGGAAGATCTTGTTTCCAAAACTAGATGTGCTGTTCTTGTGCCAGCATTGTTTTTCTCTTTTAAAGAGCCTCCTCCCACATACATACATTCTTCCTCATCTTGCATTTACAGAAATAATTTCATATACTCTCATTATATTTTTTTCGCTAGACTCCCAGCCTAAATACAGCCTTTGCTTGCAAAATAGGCACTTCTGAGTCCTCAGCTGGAAACCTGTTTACAATCTCAGTACCTTGTTTTCAAGTCAAGTGGATTCCAAAAAGAGCCAGTGAAGAAAAGGCCAGATATGAAGGACTGGTGCTCCTAGCTGGTTTGCTGCATTTGAATTGGACTTTCTTCTGTATAAATGGACATAGATCTCGGAACAACAATGTTAATATTTTCCTATCTGCATTAGAAATTCGTACAAAGATTTGCTGTTTTCATTGCTATATCAAACTTGTTCTTCCTGACTAAAATGCTCAGATTTTTTCTCCTTCTGCTCCTTCTCCTTCCACTTTATGACCATGCATTGTGTATTAGATTTTTTTCTTGATAACTCCTTTTTAATGAATATTGCATTTTTTTTTCTCTTTCTATTCCTTCCATTAGCAACAGCTCTCATTTTCTAATGTAGTATATTCTCATAATAAAGGGTAAGACTGAAATCAAGAATCACAGAATCACTGAATATGTTGAATGCGAAGGGATTTACCAGGATCATCAAGTAGTACAACTCCTGATTGAAAACATTAAATCTATAAAAAAATAATGAAATAGAGCACTGAAGAGTTACTGAGATTATTGGAGGTTCCTATAACCTCAATGTAGGAGCTGCATTTTAGTGTGTTGGTTTCTTTGGAGTTACTGAAAAACCTACTATGTCTATTTGATTGTGCTTGTGTTTTTGATCCATAAGAGCTAGTAAAGCAAACCCAAGAATACCTCAAAACCTGGCTCATTCAGCTGTGGAATCCTATTAATATAGCAAGCTGTGTTTTTATAGAAAGAACATATCTGCAAGATACCTTGTTCACAAAAATGTATCAGCCCTGGTTGCTTTCAAACAGGCAGATTAGCAGAAAAACTCAGTAAATATTGAAATTATAATAATAATAATGGTAAAGGATATGGGAATTCAATACTTGAACTGTTTAAATGTAAGTCAAATGCTTTATTAAGATAACCACCTCAGTGCATAACATGCAAAGGGTAAAACAAAAATATCCTCTAAGGGCACCCTTTAACCTAAGTACTGTCATTTAAAAAAAACCCCAACAAACAAAAAAGAAAACAGCCATGAGATTCAAGAACAACAACAAAAAAATCTAACATTTCACCCACTGCAAACAGAGAAAAAAGCTACAAGCACTCAGTAACAGCACTATCATCCACAAAACATATTGTTCTGATACTAAGAATTGCAGGAGAATTTAAAAAAAATATCACGGTGGTGCTGTCTTTCTGTTTCTTGAGAGAATCAAAATGTCAGTGAACTTTCTCATTCATTTGCAAAAGTAGCAGTGCCAATCTGTTCCCTGTAAATGAATGACACCAACAGAGGCTAAAACCAGTTTTGTGGAGATGAACAAATTCAGAAAATGAACAGCTAAAAAAGCACTAAGCATATTTCAAGATTCAGAAGCAACCAGGTATTCAAAATGCAAACAGAGTATAAAAAATGGCAGAATTTGATTTTAAAACAAATAGAAAAGTCATTATAATAGGAATATAGGGTCATGGACTGAAAAAAAAAATAATAAGAAATATGAAGGGAAATGGAATAAGAATTTGTCATTAGATCAGAGACAAGATATAATGTGTTGTCTCACTTTGGAAGCTCACACTTACACCCTTCAGGCAGGCTGGAAGGTCCAGGCAGGCTGGAAGTCTCTTTCTCTGAGGGCCATATGGGAGGCCACATGGCCTGAGACAGACAGGGACTACAGTTTGGCTGATGCTGGGATCCTTGGTCTAAGAAATAGGCTGCCCAAAGTGCAGCTGGGAACCTGTTGTTCTGTTTTAAATGTATAGAGCTAAGAATAAACATCCATACTCTGGTGACTCACACCTTTATTAAACACCCTTCAAAATCACAAATGGGTCTTCTAACCTGAAGTGCAAACATGCAGCCACAGCTAATCAGCATTGCAAAAAATCAATTGGAGTATGTCAATCCTTTCAACATTGCCTGGGACCTCTCAAGTCTTCTCCCTCTTGGGTTCCCCAGCTGCTTATGCTCTTCGTTGTGATTAAACAGGAACAGTGGCACAAGAGCTTTTGTCCTGCCCTGCAGTACATCAAACTAGCAAGGCACCTTATTCTGACGGCCCTTCTCTCAAGGGGAAACTGATTATCAGATCTTAATGAATATCTGGCAAAGCTGAAAACTAGGTGAAGGCATCTCCATGTTCTCCTGAGCTGAGTGCTGCTTAGCACTTCTGTGGAAATGCACTTTATTTGTTCCTCTTCCTATTATCTCTAAGCCAAATTATAGCAGGAATTTACAAAGTTTGCCCTTAAAAAGACAAATAGGCTTTTAATTTGTAAGGAACAAGAGGTATGTGTCAATTCTGATCTCTACACATATGTGCCCTTGAGTTTCATATCCTTTTATCAAACTTCTTGCTTTCCTTTGAGCTACTGTATAACACCAGAAAGAAGCGTCTTCCTTTCAGACTCTAAGGAACTCAAAACAATTCTGACTCTGAGTAATAACTGACCTCTCACTTAAAAAAAAAAAAAAAAAANAAAAAAAAAATTCATGGTTATATGTATACTGAATTTTCCCAGTTTTACTTAGAGCAGTTGGGTTTCATTATGCCTTTGAAAGATCAAAGAGCTCTCTTCAGCTAAACAGTAGTGATGGTAACAATAGAGCATCATACAGACTTTTGCAATTACCCGCACAAAAGCATGAAGATCTTGTTCTTCTCTCAAGGAAGGCCAAGACAGTTTAAAATCCCTGTTTTATGCTTTTGGTCCATTTATTTAAATATCTGGATTTCTTTGTCAAAGCAAGAATTATTTCTTTTTGCCAGTGTTTTCAAACTGTGGGGTAGCAAAAGGACCTGGTAGACATGAGGATTTGCTTTAGTTGAGATGTCAGCATTAACTTACTAAAAAGTATAAATGGCTAAGCCAACTCCAGACTTCTCACAACCTAGCTCAGGTACCAGAAAAACTCTCTTCAATAGCTGAGCAGAAGATTAGAATAGACTTAAAGAACTATTTTATCTAGTGTATTCAATTCAGTGATCAAGAATGAAAATTCAAGTCTCTGAGTTCTTGAAAAAGGTGTACAAGTCATTTTAGGAGACAGACATTGCCAGCACTGCAAATCTCCCACATTAACTGAATAGTCAGTCATTGGTTTCAAGTGTTGAGTCTTAAGACTAAATGGGAAACTTATTTTGAGACATCACTGATGATTTTCTTGGTATACAAAAAAAAAAAAAAAAAANAAAAAAAAAAAAAAGGAGTGAAGCACCTTTAAGAGTATGTCTTCTATAAAAACACAAGATATGTAAGGGTAAGACAGGTTTGTAGCTGCAAATACACTGTCAAGCTTTAATATTGCCTTTGTCACAGTCTTCTTGTCTGATCTTATATCACTATTTGATGCTTCTATAGTCTCCCTGCAGTGAAAAGTTAACAATGTCCAGTTAGTTCTGTATGTAATGATTATGACATGATTTAGGAACCTTGGGTGTAATTTGTTCAGTGTTAGTTTATGGAAGCACTGAGTGTCATTTAATTGGAATCAAGATTAGCAGTACTACAGCTCTTGCCACAGCTTGCTATATTTATAGAGGGTGGGGGGATGGCCTATCCTTAAGGCAGCTGCAATGGTAGAAAATCTAATTGTTTTCAGGTTTTTGTTATTATCCCCCAGCTGAAAGTTACTGTCACCAGAAGTTTGGATGGGTAGGTGGGGAGTTTTCTGTATTCTGAGGCTGGCTATATGAGCTAAAGTAGCATTTTGAGGTATCTTAAAAATTCCTTGAAAAGGAATATGTGCGCTTTCATATGTGAGGTAAAGAAAATTAGGTGCCTGACTTGTAATGTAATTCAATGGGAATACAGTGAGTTCATAATGGCTTGCATTCCTAAACCCCATTTTTCAATTAGAATTGTGCTACAATTCAAGAGCATGAACTTTATTTACAGCTTTCTTCCAAGTCAGAGAAAATTTATTCCAATATCTTGATATCCTTCCACTGCCTAAAAGGAGACATCTGTCCTGTACTGCATTAGTCAATTAGAAAAGGGAATTCATACAGTAGAAGGTGACAGCAGGTATTTTCTTGAGATTAGGATAAAATATTTTTTTTTAAAGAGTACATTCAGCAAACATGCAGTTCAACAATAATTTTAATGTATGTGCCTTAGTCTTTAAATTATGTGATCTGTGTAATTAGTGAAATCAGTCTGTATTATATGTCCAGCTTTATTTATCTTTGATTTTTCTAGGAATTTACCCAGATTACTCTTTATCAGTGGTCAGAATTATCTATTTAATCACTGACAAAATGTTTACTTTGGAATCATGAACTTTCAAAAATGCTTCATAATTAAATCATAATCAAATACAGCACCTTAATTAAGGTATACAAGCACATACATTTCTACAATTTCATTCTGCATTTCATAAAATTCTGTGAAAGCCTCTATTCTCCTGTGGGGGTAGGGGAGAATCTATCTGAAAGATGAACTACAAACCAAAACAAAATAATAAAAACCCAAAACAAACAAACAACAAATAAACCCCTCAAAAACCAACCAACCAAACAAAAAAAATCCCCCCCCAAAAAAACCCCCAAAAACCACCCCCAAAACCCAAAAAACCTTGCTCTAATATCCAGAGATGTTTTTACTGGTATATAGTTGAATAAAACATCAGGCTTCTTCAGCAAGTAACAGCTTCTGACTACTCCCTGATGGATGTGCTTGAAAGCAAATGCTCATCCTTTGCTTACTGACAAAGGTGACCCTTTGATATTCTGAGTACTTGATGCTGACAATCAAACCCTGAAATGTGTGTATGAATTTTATATGCTGTATAAGAGTGTATGTGTCAGGGAGGGGGAAAAGGGATGGAGACTGGAGGATACAGACAAACCCTGAAACAAATGAGAACTCACATTCAGGTTTAAACAAAAACTTAACAAAAATGATACTAATTCATACCTACAGGTTTAATTGAGTCTTTCATCTGTTTTCATGCCCCTGTCATTTTGTTCTCTACGCCAGAAGCTGGGAAAAGGAGACGTTATTTCCATTCTGTCATGTTGCCCAATTTTGTTTCTAAACAGAAGTTTGTGTTATGCAACCAGAAAATCAAGGGTTTGTGAGACAGTCAATATAAATTATCAATATAAAAGGCCACACATTTATCTCTCAACAGAACCCTCTTGAGCAAGACTCCCCAGCTACAAAAATGTTTATGGGAAACATTAGCTAAGTCTGGTATTGAGGAGATTCTTCTTTCAAGTAAGTATTCCTCAGAGTGCCATGAGTGAGGCTGTGAGGGGACAGCTCACACGACCTGAACGATGCAGCGGAATGATGTAGATCCTTACAAAGGCCAAGTCAGGAAGGCAAGGAGGTGGATTAGCAAATAATCAGCACATGTAGGTGGAGCTTTGCTTTGGAACAGGTGACAAATCAGTTGGGAGCTTGAGGATAAGAGGACAAGCCAACACAACACATCACATTAGGTATCTGCCACAGACTGTCTGCTCAAAGAGATGAAGCAGATGCAGCCTTCTTTAGACAGACGGAGGAAACCCTGTGATTGCAGGTCATAGTACTCTTGGGGGAGTTTAATCATTCTTGTGTTCACTGGAAGGGCAATATGTCTGCGTGCAAGCAACCCAGGTTTCCACAGAATGTCCTGAGACAACTTCGTCACCCAAGTGATTGATGAGTTGACCTGAGGGTGTGTTACGCTGGATCCATTCCTCATGAACAAAGGAGATCTGCTCAGGGATACAGAATGGCACTTTGCCCACAGGCCCCAAAGAGCCTTTAGTTAGGCAGAAAATTCTGGTAGAGTGAAGCATTATCCACAGCAGACAAAAACCAATAAATCAGGAGCCTTTTAAGTAAATTGGACACACTTGGTTCCATAAGAAAAAATTGGATGCATCTAAGGATGATGACAGTGATGAAATGTTTCTTTCTATAATGTCTGAAAAGCCATAGTCTGTGGGGAAGGTACTTAAATTCTGAAAATAGGGAAAGTCACACCAATTCAGCTTCAAGATCCAGCATAGTCTATCTAGGAATGCATATTAATTTTGACTGGAGAACTTGGAATTCTTTTGGTGAGAATACTTGTGTCTGTGCTCTCCCAATTATGTAATATTTAGTATTCATGAAAGAAAAGAATTCTCTCTGAAGCACATATAATTGCTGTGATGCTATCAGTCTAAAAATTCTAAAGGAAATTGTTCATAAAATATTTCTGTAGATAAAATAACAGATATTTATAAGGTGAATGGTGTAGATCCTGACAGCATCTACCTGCAAGTAGCATGAGGCTCAAGCTCACATGAGTTTGCAATTAACATGAATATACATGCAAGTTTTCTTCCACAGGCATTAACTCTTTGCCTGCAACCCCTCTGGCCGTTGCTGTTCCCAAGATGTGGGAATTATGTAATTCCCATCCTGAAAATAATTTTAGCAGTTGTAAGGAGCATTAACTGTGCTTTAAGCAACTGACCTGAAATGTGTAAAACTACATGAAGTGGAAAGAAACTATGAATGAATGCTCTGATACCTCAGTTTGCATGCCCTAGAAATCCTCTGCCAGTGCCCCAATCATCTTGATTGCAAGGGCTGTTAGGTACAGGGAAGAATGTCGTAGAGCCAAAGGTACACAAATGTTGTTTGGTTCTGTCTTTTGGGGAGAACATGACCTTCCATTAAGGATAAGATGCTGCTAAACATAAAAGTTATACAAATGACTTGACTGAACTTGATGTTGCCTTCCAACATGAAGATATAGAATGGGTAAAGATGACAAATATGTTAAAGATGACTAAATGATCATTATGTGAGCCTGTGCAACACATTAAAACCTTCTTTGTTCCAGCAGACATCCAATGTGAAACACCACTTGATGTTTCAGAAAGAGACAAAGTATGAAATAATGCCAGAGGGACAATATTCCTATAAAGAGAGGCCATTTCAGCTGAGCTCTCCAGGAGCCCTGCCCTGCACCACATGGCATAAGCAAGCTGGGGATAGAAGAACTGCAGTCTTCACCATACAATACGACTCCAAAATAAACAACTCTGTCGAGAAAACAGTGGGAATTATAGTTGTAACATAAAAATTTGCTAATGTTTCCCCCCTTGTCCTTTAATATAAGTTTTTAACTCCCAGCTCACTCAGTATTTTATTTCTTTACAACTTTTGTTTTTCTGTTTTGTGGTGTGTTTGTTTATTAAATTAGAAGACAAGAGAGAAAGGACTGATATTTTTTCCTTTTCTTTTCCTTCCAGAGGGCAATTCTTTCCTTTCCTTCATCTGCCACCTCAGACTTTCATGACAANGCATTAGTGCATACGGATCAACAGTAGGCATTCACATCACAACACATTTTCAGTTTGTGTTTGAAATGTTAGACTGACTGGCCACAGCTCTCAACCTGCTGCTGTCCCACTGTGAACCGATGTTCACCAGTGAGGGAAATGGAAGCAAAAGAAAAGGGAGGCACAGACAATATGTTTAATTTAATAAAGAGATTTCTCTAAGCTTTATGGTTTATTATATTTGGTAAGCCAACTATAAACAGCAAATGGTGAAATAACAGTTGTTGTCTTAGGCCTGAAAGAGGGATATTATTTTTTAGCTGTCCCTAAACTTCAAAATTTATATTCACAATGTTGCAGCTTCATAGTGAGAATGCTACTGTGCTATACAAACAAATAAGAAAATAGTAATTGTAGCTCCAAAGAACAGCGATCTAAATAATCCTTTACGAAGAATGAACTTCACATGTAGTCTCTCCCTGGAGAGGAAGAGTAACATGTTCAGCTGTTTTTCTACAGCTGGAAGTCTAGGGACACACAATTCAGAACTATGTACAGACTGCTAACAAGAGTAGAACAGGATAATCTGTGAAATGATGTGATCCAAAACGTAAGCACTGCTATGAGTGGGTAATTACCACGTGGAAAAAAAATTGTTTTGTTTGAGACACAAAAATGAAAACTAAGAATTAACAGAAATATAGCCTTGAGGGTCCCAGGATTTGCTTGCTTTTGTAGGTGGAATGGGAAGAAGGGGAGGATGTTATGTATTGTTACACTGTAAGTACCATCATGTGCCCTAATGCAGGAAATGTGGTTTGTTTGAAACAGATGGTTGTAAGGCTCTTATATTGTGTAATATATTTGGATACAAGGATGATGCCAAGTAGATTCACAATTATGATGATCGTAAACATTAAACATGCTGTATTTCCTGCCTTTTCATTTTCTGAATAACATCCTTGCCCATCCCACCCATTGCTCATTATCTCCTTTCTTAGCCCCCATATGATGGTTTAAAACCTGCAAGCTGCTTCTGGATTGTCGTCCTGGGCCTCTAACCTCTCAACTGTCCCTCATTACAGAGTTATCTCAACTCTGCAGAGACTGACAGTACAGAGATCTTCTACCAGCACCAGTAAATCTTTCAAAGAGGAACACAAGACAAGCGTGTGTATGTGTGTGCAATTCAATATAGAAATGAAGGGCACTTGGGAAAGTCAAGTGGTGGAACATAAAATATGACTGATGGATGAGGAATAATGGAAGCACAGATGTGCCACAGCATTTGTTCTACTTTTTAAGAGAAGGACAAGCACTCAGCCTATTGAAGAGGGAGGCAGGTGACCTAATCATATAAACTGGGGGGAGGAGGGGAAGGGGCTAAGAACTCTGAATTTTTTTGTTTTCCAATCTCTGTTTTGAAATTTCAGATTTTTAGCTGTGGAGAAGGCCACTTAACCGTGCTTTACATCAGTTTTGTCACATGTAAAAGGCTGGTCTTAATGCTTACAATTCTTCTGGATGCAGAATGCAAAATCTATACCCTGAGAAAGGCTGTCATAATCATCAAAAATGAATGGTAAATTGCTTTGAGATGCTCTCTGAATAAACAGAAGTTACAAGGGTAACTTTTAACTTTAGACATCACAAAAATAACAAATAGTCACTGTGTTTGGAGCAGGAAACTGAAGGCATCAAGCATGCATCACAGTGCAAGTTACAAGGCAAGGAAAACAAACACTGAGCAAGTGTCTGCCAATAAAGCTGTTAAAGGATGTTAAAAGTGCAAATGGGGGAGTCATTTTAGTTTGACATTTCACATCTTGCTTTTTTTGGGGAACAAAAAATTTAAAGGTAAGTAGAGAACACTAGTGCACTAATATCTGAGAGAAAGTGAAGATTTCTCTTGCTAGTTATCATGACATCCAATTAATAAATGATACCTTTTAACCAATGGAGTAATGTTACCCATTACTTCCTAAAACGCTGAAAAGGCATGGATTGTATTACATGACAATAATTTTCTTTGTTTAAACAGCCTCTTGTGTGTGCTCACAGACAATTTTGCCTCAGTATGCTGCTTAGTCCCTCTACTAGGAATGACTTGGAGAGATTCTGCCTTTTGTTTCATTTGCTTCTGCTGAAATACACTGCTGTGCTTGCCTTCAGAATAGTTGTAGCCAGAAGTAAAATCAGACAAAAGAAAGAAAAACACTGCTGAAACTATACTGTGATAACATTTAGTTCATCCTCTCCTCAAAAGCAGGGTCAACAGTACTTTAAACCATTCCTTGACAGAGGGGAATTCATCTTTCCAAGAGATTCTTTCACCACTGAACAAAAAGATTTTGGGTTTGCCTACAGTAACACAGTATCCTTTTTGCTTTGCCAAGCCACATGCCAGCAGGAGTTTGACTTTATCTCCCTTGAAAAATGGAGTTGTCAGCAGAGGTTGATTATTTATGATGGGTTGTACAGGTAGTAACACCAGATAGCTTCCAGGCGAGCATACTGCTTGAACTATATAAACATCAATAAGACACAGCAAAAATGAAAAGTATGTCTGGAAGTTTCCTTTTAGTGCCAGACAGAAAGAGTGTTACAAAACCATTCCACAGTTGTGCCTGTTGATACCAGGAAAGCAAGTTGGTCCTCTCCACTGCAGACTGCCAGAAGCTGTTCCCGGGTTAATGAGTTAAGGTTTAAGACTTGTTCAAATCTTTCTTTAGTCCTAAAGAAAGTGGAATCCTATCCCTTTATGTAACAATGATTCTAGGTTTGTGCTCTAAACTCAGTGATGGATGCCAGTACACGGATTTTATGTAGCCAGTGGGACCACCATGTCAAAGCTGTCGAGTGTATACAAATAGTAACTACACCTGTGAGTATAATCTTGGAAGAGGGCAGGTTTGGTTTTTTTTACCCCTGGAATATCTGAAGATCTCTAGAAAACACAGTACATATTTTTATATACTGTTGCACTACCATTTGATTGTTTTCCTGTGATTTAAATCTGCATTCACCTCAGCCCTTTCAAATTGTACTACGCAGCCACAGGTACAATTAGATCTCTTTTAAAACCCAACTCAGATGTTGCAAACTTTGGCTAGGTAGTTGTGCTAGACACTTCTCAACTTTGATGCTCATGTAATTCTTTTATTTTATTTTTGGATTGAGTCCCTGCCAAGTGTTATAATTTCTGAACCAGAAGAAAAGATATCTTCAGGTTAAAATGTCACTGTACCCATCAGTCATACTTCAGTGCATAGCTATAGTTCACAAGTTATTCAGCAGTGCAATGAATAATTCCAGTCTAGAACTTTTCTTCAAGTTCCTTATTACTAGGTCCGAGACTAGAGTGACTGGAGGCATGAATATCAACTCTTTTTAGAAAGACTTTATTTCACAATTATACAGGAATGAAATCCAGGAAGGATTACAAGGATGGGTAACAGAGCGATCCATCTGGTGCCAAGGCCAGAGCAAACACCAACTCGTGCTTGTGACAGCACGAGCGTCTCCTTGGCAGCTGCACACCCCTGTCCAGTGAGACACAGCTGCACGTTTGGGCTGACTGTGGAGTGGGCAGCAGACAAAACCGGGGAGCACTTTTTAATAGCTGACAGTACCNAAAAAAAAAAAAAAGTTTTATATCTGCTTGGACAATTAACTCATAAATGATGGAAACTCTGGTTTCAATGAATAAAGAGTATACAGGGTATAGACAACAACAGTGCTCTGGTCTGTGACTCAGATGATGCTACAGCATTGTCTTCAGGACTGCCTTGAGCTCTGTCTTCAGAGAGACTACCTTTCTCTTTTATTATCCCAAACCTAATTGCATCCCCTTTCACTGTTCTTTCCCTACTCTCTAGAAGTACTATGATGCAAATGTGTTTTTTGTAGTTTAAACAGTTACAGGATTTTACAACTGTAATTTGGGCAGCTCATAGTAATGTTGTTTTTTAGAATCTTTCACAACAGTCTTCTTACATCTCAAATTTTGATGTAGATCTTTGGATTAAATAGATTTCAAAAAAAATGAAGAGGCAAAAGTGAAACCAGCACGAGTAAAAGATTTTTTCTTTTAGCTTATATAGAATTTTTTCTTTTTATGGTTATGATATTAAAGCCTACCAGCTTTAACCACTAAACACAAAACACCACAGAAGATTCATGTCTGCCTGTTTATACAGTAAGGCATAAGCACAGTTCCCTTTATATACAAATATTACTATTGTTTTAAAAGATTTTGCTGTTCACATTTCTTCTTAATATTCCTACCGTTTTTAAGTCCATATTTAAGGTTAACATTTAGTCCTCTGAGAAAAAAAAAAAAAAGCTTCAGAAAAATGTTCATTATCCTCATTTGCCCACATCAATCAAGTTTAATTGCTCAGTTAAATTGCCTAGTTACCTCAATTTAGACATTTAGATGTTTCTATCATTTCCCCTCACACCAATCCTCAACTTTAATAATAAAAGGCTGCTTCTTCCATGCCTCTTGGCTAATTGTTCAGTTACAAGAATGTGAGCAGTTCTGGCATTTTAAAGATGTGTGAAAGGCCACTTGTGAATGGCTTAGGAACACAGAATCAATGACATTTTTACATTATGTGTTGTTTCTGTGCTTTACAACAGAAAGTGTAACAAAGGTAGAAAAACAACTTTTAAAAATAGCATACATTTTTTTTCTCTCTCTGACTCCTGTTGAAACTGTCTTGGTTTTCTGGTCCAACTAGACCATTTTTTAACTGTCTCTTAGCAAACTTACCCTGTAGGAATATTCACTTCCCCATCAATCCCTCTGAAATCAATAGCTTGTACTCTAATTCCGCAGTGGAAAGAATATGGGGCTGAGCAGGTTTAATGTCAAAACTCACAGTAAAAATAAGAGATGGTAGGACTCACCTCAGGATCACATGCTTTATCTTTGCACAGAAAGATCCCCATTACCCTGACCACCCTCAGCAGACTGAGAAAGAGGAGAGTGTGTGTAAGACTGTTGTCTTTCAATTTGTTGCTTCTTTTCTTTTTTCCTTGACTCAGTGTTTCATATCTGTTGGGTTTTTTCCCTTCCTTTCCTGTCTCATCTTCTGTTTTTGTGATCTTTAGGTAAACTTTCTCCCAACTCTTACCCTCTACCACCATTTAATGTAATTTCTCCCTCCTTTCCATCTTGATTCCTCTTTGTAAAGCTTCCATTCCTTCCATCTCTGTCTTTCTTGTTCTTTCCTCTTACTCTTTTCTGTTTTTTTTTCCTCACCCTCTTATTTTCCTTCTCTACTTCTCTGCTCTGAGGACTTTCTGCCTTTGGCCTTTTCCTGTAGATTGGGCTCAATGGTACCTTTCACGAATGCAGATTATCCTGGCTGGAGTTCTAGGAGTATTACACTAGCTGAGTAGCTCTTCATTTGAATCATGCCTTGCAGCCATTTAGCAGGGAAGGAGTGTCACATCCAGCTTTGACTGACAGCTGACTGGCAGGCAAGAAAAGCAGCCACCATCTCTCATGGGAATGCTCAGAAGCTTGCAGAGGGAGATAAAATGTCAAACCATTGTGATCTGCAGCCTTTGCTAAGAGGCTTGAGAGATCAAACTAGACCAGATACAACCCCCTTTTAGTTTGGAAAACCAAGCTGTATTGTTTCTGCTTTGAATGTCATCATCAGTAGCATAATTACTGCATTCTGCAAGACATATTCCTACAGACTATGGCACCTTGGGCCATAGACTCTGTTTAGGCTCTTAACACAGGTGCATTAGCTCTACAGCTCACACAGAGTTTGTTATCTACATAGAGGTCTGCTGCTCAGGCAGGTGGATGTTCTCAGAGTTAAGCTGACTTTTCTTTTTTAAATTACTTTTTTTTACCCTTTCCCAACAGACAGCATGCTTTGAGATTAGAAATTTTCAGCTGCCTGTTGCTTCTTAGAATATATGCACAGTGTGCTTCAACTGTGCTTTGTGGTAGCATGGTTGGTGGTGTGAAGGTCATGGCACTTTGTCCTCAGTGGCACCATGAATCCTCACCAGAAAATTGCTGCAGCATTGTTGTGTGCAGTGGGGAACAAATTGGGAAACAATTGCCTTTCGCTGGGCAGAGAGAATCCTCACCAAAAATGTAGGTACTGTGAATCATAACTTAGATCTAAGCCTCTTCTGGTTTATATAGTTTGACTGTAGTAAATTAGTGATCATGAGAGAAAACACATAATCCAGTTTCAAGCTAAATATCTGGCCTATAATTAAGCTGCATTATTTCCAGACACAAAATAAAATTCAAAATCTTTAACAGAATTGCCAATGATTTGTCATGGGACTTCTTGGTTAAATGAAGACTTGTTGATTACAATTTGAAGCTGAAGTGCACTAACCTTTCCACTGAATTACTCCTCAGCAGAGGCTGGGCACACAGGAACACGAACTAAGAGTTGTAGCAGTCATTGTTCTTCCCTACTTGATACTGCTGGTTTTCCAGTGCTTCTAAAATCAAAACATAGATGCATACGAAAGAAACTTACCTTGCCAACATATTGGTAGTCAGTTCCTGTGTATTCCTCCAATAAAAAGAACTGATTCCACATCCAGCTCCTTTTGGAACGATGGAGGTCTTGCCTGCTGTTTCCAGACAACACCAAAACCTTTTCCTTTTCTGGGAAGCCACTAGTCCTTTTGGATAATGGAGATAGTAAACTTTGGTGGGGCTGACCAGCCCAAAACAGCAGCCAGAAGCAATGGTAAGTTCTCATCACGGCAACACAAGAAGGTCTAAGTAACGATTTTTTGTCTTGTCCTCAAATTAACCTACTTTACTGCACTAAATCCAATCTCATGCCGTCTTCCTTCTGTAAATAGTCTTTGCAGTCTCAAAGGATCTCTGAAAAGAAAAATAACAACTTCTTTAGCATTTTCAAAGGTACTTAACTGTCATCACTGCAGCAAGTAAGTCCACAAAGTAGACAAGTAATAATGATTGTTGAAAACCTGGGCTGTTTCTGATTCAAAATGTTGCAAATAGTCCTTCAAATGATCTGAGTGAATCTATATTAAGTAGGGGCAAGGAATCATGATGTTTGGATTTAGGATGTGTGGGGGTCCCCCTTTTAACCCCATTTGCTTCCATTCATCAATAAAGACAAACCAGATATTTCTCTTTTTACTGCCTGAACTTCGGGATGTAACTGATTACTTTCTGATTGGGGATCTTGATGAGGTTACCATATTACATCAAAGAAGTGCTAGCAAAACTGTACACTGTCTTCCCAGGAGGCATTCTGGTGCTATAGTTATGGACTGAAGAGACTGGACCTAACTCCAGGGTTTTTCTCTCACATTTAAGGAATTTTGCCTTTGACTTGATTTAGAAAGGCCTGGCAGAAAAGGTTAGTAAAATAAATGTGTATATTTGTCAATATCTCACACATAATAGACCTGCTTGTTATTGCATAGGAAATTAAGAGGACACTTCTGTTTTCTCATTATCTACTGCCAGAATTTTGGATATTTACTAGATAGTTATATATGTAAATGCTTTCACTAATAACTTCTAAAAATAGAAAACAAACTGCAGCTAGTTCATTGCTACCTGCGGGTTTTTACTAGTTACTACTTCCTAATATTATTAATACTAAATATTGGTGCACCTACAAAATAACTATGAAAATTAACTCTATCTCTGAATACTGCATAATTTTCAACATGCAAAAAGCCTCAGATACTCTACCCTAGAGTACTGTGGACAGTTCTTCTGTTTTTAAAAAAGCTGAAAGCTTCTATTCAGAAGAAAGAAAATATACTATGCATCTCAGGTCATACCAATCACACAAAATGCCTAATGACCATCTTTGGAACGTTTTATAATGTGAAGAAACCAGAATTAGTTGACAGACACATTCCAGAACATGTGTTTTTGTTGTAAACACTTCATTAAATTTTTAGTTCAAACAGATCTATAACCTCAAAGAGGGATAATTTGATTAATTTTCATTTGTTTTCTCACTGATTCTCTTTGAAAAAAAGTTGGGTTTTTTTTCAGTATTTTGATCAAAACCCAATAAATCATTCTGAACCAGCACAAAATTCAATGCAGCATCTCTCAGTATTTGTAAATAAAGACTGTGGAATGACAATCTGACTAGGTAAAATTTAAGAGAAAATTTTTATTTGTTTCATTGCATTTCATGAAACACTACTTGGATCAGATTCTATATCAAAGACCATTTTTTCTCCTATAATATGTGTTTGTCTATTTAGAGGTGTACATTAGACAGAATTTAGGCTTTAAGCTAGCTGAAGGAGTTACAGCACCTACAATACCTCAAGTTAGCTACTCTTCTGGCTGTCGTTGTTCTTGGTAATAAATTTTATGAAATAACCTCAAGTCTCTTAGAGTTCCTCTTAGTAAATAATTTTCTACAAAGAAATACCACTTAGCTTTTATATGAATAGTAGGTAATGGAACAGGACTGTTCGAACGATATTATTTTACTGCTTCAAAAGGTAGAATACTGTTAAGAGGTAATTTCTGTGTGAGAAGGAGTAAGATTTCTAGTATTAAGAGGAAGAATGTAAATAGTACAATTAATACTGACACAGTGTACTTCCTTCTGGAGAAGAGGGAAGGGTTGTAGTTAGCTCTTGTTAGCCAGGGAGCTTTCTGTAGGGAAGGACAACTCTGTCCTGCAGGTCATGGGAGCTGTGTCCACACATGGCTTTCAGAGTTTGTGAGAGAGACACAGACCCCTGGGTGCATTCACACATATGTGTAACCATACACACAGAGAGCACAGCTGGAACAGGGCTGCTGTTCACAACAAGACCTTCCCAGAGGAGGAATGGGAAAAGCTGGCATGACTAAGCTTTACAATGTGTTCAACAATTGCTTTCAGTGCAACTGATGGAGCAGTGGCAAACTGCTGTGCAGGTTGCTAGAGCAGGACATAGGCAGCAGACTCAGCACATTCAGGCACCAGGATAGGGAGAACTGAGGTGGCTTTAATCATCTCTATTTCTATAGCCTCTTTTCTCCTCCTTCTGTATCCGTCTGACCCGTGCAGGGTCTTGTCCTGCCAACAGCAGTTATAACCTTGGCTCTCACTGGACTGTATTCAAGCAGACATCTTCCTTCATGTGATATGGAAGAGCAAATTTTGTCTCAAACATTTTTGACTTACATTTTCTTGCCAAGTTGCTTTGGGGGGAGGTTGGGACCTGCCCAGGTGAGTTAAGTACTGCTCCAAGAAGGGGCAGACCTGGTGAGTTGCCATGTATCAGGATGCACATATCATCAGGATGATCCGTGTTTGGAGGGCAGATGTGGAAAGATGGATTAGACAGTGGTTCTGGCTGTGCACATGTGTCTTGCCTTACTGGGGAGGCAGAGTCTGAGGTAGGGAGTGCAGCACATGAGCAAACCTACTACTTTGCTATTAGTGACACCAGCATGGATTTTTGAGGCATGAGGAAGTGAAAATCATCACCTGCTAGGCTCCTCTAGTGCTTATCCCACCACCAGATGGCCAGATCCTGTGGTGGGGCTCCACACCTCTCCACCTGCACATAACATTTCCTGAGAAATGCTGCCTGGAGCAGCATTACCTAGATGGGATTTGTGCCAGCCTTTTAAAGGATCAGTCCCTCAAACACCAATTGCCAGGAAACAATTATTCCTGTGGGGGAATTTGCTGCACTTGAAGTCAGCTATATTTCACAGCTCTGATGTCATGGGAAAGGTTTTATAGTGGCTCATGCTGAATTATAGCTTACAAGAATGATATCATAGCTGTGAAATACAGCCTTTTACTCTTCCCTGCAGAGATGTGTCCAAAGTGCTGAAATAAGGGCATGATCCTGTAATGTCCTTCTTGACTGCATAGCCTTCATGATGCAGCAGAGCAGCTAAGCCCCAGCAGCTTCCCTGTGAGTGGCAAGAGAGGAGACACACCTTTACAGACCTGGCTTTGGCGTGCAGTTGGGGTAAGTACCAGCTGAACCCAGGGTGTCTCTGCCCTATCGGTGACGATTACTCTTTTATGGGTCACAGTGATAGATTCAGCTGAGTGAATAAAAAGGACAGAGCACCACACTCTCAGCTGAGCCTTTGGCAGAGTGAGCTCTTGTGGCTCTTAAATGCCATTTTGTGCTCCGGTCCCAGTGTTCCATGCTCCAGAGAGGTCTCTGCAACGGAATGGTTTTTCTTGTGCAATCTCTCTTTATTTTGAAAACACGTCATTCACCAGGGAGATTTTATTTTCTTTAACTGTAGATGTGCAAATATAACTGATGGGACCTGGGACTGGGGGCTAAAATTTGTTTTCTTTGCATTGCACAAAGACAAGTAAAAAAAGGCACTTTTAACATGGCATTTCTCTCAACCATCAGCTGGTCAGGTGGCTGGGGAACTTGCTGTGTTAATCAACTGTAAAGAGTGAAAAACAATTTTAGTGTACAACAGCCTCAGACAACTGGCTTAGCTCTGTCAGCTCAAATATATAGCAAACCTGAGCTTTTTACGAGAAAAGAAGGAATGTGCACATCCAAGCTTAAAAAAAATCCCAGTCTAACTTTAGCTATGGTAATTGTTAATATAAAAGCAATGTCACTTGCAGCCACAGAACTTTTTCAGTGTGACAAGTTGCAGATCTAAAGTTTATGTTCATGCCTCTTTGAAAGATTTAAACCTCAGACAATTGCTTAATCACTATAACTATAAATTTCAAAATTATTTCCCCCAGGTGATAGTAGTCATAGCCTTTTTATTCACCCTCTCCTCCAATACTTCATTAATGTAATGTCTTAATGTAAGAACTCGGTGCAAATTTACATCCTTCCAGAGCAATATCCAAGTATTTCAACTATAAATCAAAAAGGAAATGCATCCATTGAAGTTACTTCTATGAATCAGGGAGCCCTGCCCTGGAGATGCCTTTCTGGAGCAGTGACAGGCATCAGGTACAGATTCCTGACATGAGGAGCCCCAAAGAGGTTCCACCTCTGCTCCTGCTCAGCACTGTGGGTTGTAATGGTCTTCCCAGCTGGTTGTTAAATGAACCAGACTAACAAAGAGCCCTCCCATGAGAGGCATCAGCAAGGAGAGGAAAAACAGATTTTCTTCATTCCTTTCTGTTCAGCCCCATAATACTCATTCCATCAGCAGACTCTCAAAGGAATATGCTTTATAAAGCATACTAGACTCTGGACTTCAGGATAATTTCTTTTCTGAACCCATGCATTCAGTTATGTTTCTGTATGAATTTATACATCCTGGATGTTATGGGCTGCTGACAATTAGATTTTAAATAGCTTCTAAATAGGCTAGCAACCATCAGCGTCTCTAAGGTTTCTGACACAACCTTTATTCAAACAGAAGTGCCAGTTTAATAGATCCTTTACTCCCTGGTCATCGAGACACAGTTTCATTGCTCGAGCACTGGATGCAAAGCTTCGCAGATTTGGACTAAGGTCCATTAGTACACTGGAGTGAACATCAATTGTGTTTTGAAGAACTGAATTATGTACTGCTATTCTCACACAGAAACTGAATGAGGAGGTGGAAGTTAGTATTCACTTTGGCATAGTATATAAGAAACTGAGCATGGGGAGGGTTTTAGGGCTTGAGGCATGTTTGTTTGTTTGTTTGTTTCTGTGACACAACAAATTGCATCTATCCTCATGGACTTTGCTTACGTTCTTAGAGAAAGATGAATAAAGACAAGAGAATAGACCCTACTCTCTCTTTCTAGCAGATTACACTATGAATGCACAAGTATGTGTGCCTTTACTGCCCCCAAATCAGGTCTAAGTTAGAGTTGTTGTTGAAAAGATAAAAAACTAGTCCCTGGCTTCATCATCATATGAAGTGCTTACCACCAGTGTCTTTGGAAGAAAAGGAGAGTTCTATCCTGGAAGCTCTAATTTATATTTAATTTTGTAGATGATGCGGGAACTCATTAAAAGTATTCTGACATCATTTACCCAGCCAGCACCAATTAAGTCTGTCAGGCAAACTGAGCCTGCTGAAACCCCAAACAATTCTACAGAGCCAACTGGCAGTGACAGCACCTGGACTGCAGGCTCTGGATTCACTGCTTCCCTATGCAGGAGAGTCACTTTCTTGTCCCCCAGAGAGAGCCTGCAGCGAGAGGAGCTCTCTCTGCTCACACTGCTTTGCTGGAAGGACTCTCCCCTGGCTCAAACATCACGTGCAAGTGTTAAATCTGTCAGGTCTGCGGCAGGGGAAGACACCAACAACTCATTGTCAAAGCCTGAGGAATCAAAGCTGAGGAAAGCATTAATGGGGCAGGAGAAAAATGGCTGAATAATCACTTCTGCATTTACTGTGTCAGATGTGAGAGTCTGGAGTATGACTGAATGAGGCATTCCAGGTAAGGATCTGGTGATCTGTTGCTTGGATTTTACCTTATTGCAAAGCTAAGCCAAAGGAGCAATGTCCAAGTCCCTAGGAGAATTTGAATGAGTCAGAGAAACCAGGACCCTAGGGTGTCCTTGGGGCCGTCCTCTCTAATGTGAAGAATGTGATTCTGCTAGCCTGGAGGCAACACTGCAAGGAAATTATTAAGTATTTAAGGAAAATCTGCAAAAAAATTACTTTCTTACCATGGAGGGGAAAAGGTTAAAGTGACATTAGTTGCACAAAGAAGAAAAAGTATTCCAGCTAATTTAAAAAAATAGAAGCTTCCAAATTTATCATATTCATTTCTTTTCAGTGTCATATTCAAATATTTTAACAAATCATATTAATACATTTTTATATATAGCAAATAATTTCTTGCTGGATATTTTCAGTAATAGCTAAGTTTCATGTGCTCAGAAGCTGTAACACTGCCGACTTGTCCATAATTGACTTGGACTTAAAATGCCGTTGTTGAGTTTGAGCTTACTTTACAATTATGTCTCTCTTATGACCATTTAAATCTGAAAGTCTTCATCTAATAATTTTCTCAAGTGTGAATAAGCTTTTACAGCACTGAAACCCAAATGCTTTTTTTCTTTATTGTCCACAAGGCTTGCCTTTGTAAATATCAGTCATAAATGGAACAAAATGTCACTTTTCCAGTGTAAAGATAGTGGATGAAATTTTAATCTTCTGATAACTTTTTTTTTTATATCTTTGTTATATACACCCATATACTCTAGCGATCATTCCTGTAAATACACCACTGAAATAACAAAACAGAACAGAGCCAAGAGAGAATTCAAACTGAAAGATTTGTGGGTTTAAACTAGAGGTACTTTATGAAGACATCAAGTACACAATGTAATTGCAGCCAGCAGCTGTTGATTATAATGTCTTTCAAAGTCATTTTTTTATTCAGCCCTCTCAGCAGGAAAAAAGGTGCAGAACTATAAAAATAACTAAATGCAGCAGAAATACTAAGATAACTACTACCTCCATCCTGCACTGGGAACTATTAACATGGTGGTTTTGTACAATACAACTGATTTAATCCCAGTGGACCTAGTGAGAGCACCAGGCCTCATAAAAGCACACACTGACAAAAGAAGGGAAGTGAGACGTGTATCTCCTCCTTTGGTTCATGAATGGCTGTGGCAAAGGATGACTGTATGAACTTATTCAATAGCTGGTGAGTGAACTGATGATGGTGTTTGTCTGTTGTCAAGAGATTTTGACTTTTTTTTCACCTGGCATTTGAAAAGAGCATTAGTGTCTTCTTGTTCCAGAGATGCCCACTCTCAGTAGTCAGCCACACTGGGATCTTTTGTCCACTGTGCAAAAACAGTCTCGACATACAAGACAGAGGAATGGCACAGAAAAGGAAATCTTGTTTTCAATGTATGGTGGCATTAAGCGACATTTCTGGGGTCATTCAGAATATCTGTGGAAGGGCTGGAACCTTGACCTAAACTTGTGAGGCTTACAGTAGTATTCTAATCCCCAGGTTATTTTTCCTCCTTCCTGATGGAAGTCCAAGTCACCCCACCTGTGCTTTAAGCACCATGAGCACCTTTGCTGCACATGGGGGCTGGACATTGGTGTGAGCAGGAGGATGTATGGACACTGTGGCTGGAGCACCTGGAAAAGGATCTGGCATTCCCTGAAGGCAAGAGCAGAAACCTTAAGTACATCACAGGCTGGTCACCTCAGCAAAGAGTGAAATGGGAGAGGAAAGACAGACAGAGCTCAAGCTGATCCTGTCCCTTTTGTGAGCTACTTCTGGGTGGCACTCACAGGGAGCAGGGGCTGGTCTTGCAGAAGGCTTCCAGCTTCTTCTGCCTGTTGCAGGTGATGTGGGGACAGGCCTCCACAGCATTTCAATGTCCCCCTGCAGCAGGAAACACCCGGCCAATGCTGCGCTCTAATCTAAAACAGGAACAGGTATGTGACTAGTAGATAGTACAGAATAATGCTGTAAATTATTTTAAGTCGTTCCTTGATAGAAGACTAAAACAGCCAAGCAATCAACTACATTTAGTAGAAGAACAAATCAGTAGTGCTCCTACTGCTATGCATATCTGATAAGCATATTTTTTATTCCTGATAAATACCTTAATGACAAAGAGTAGCAGATTCCATAGATAGTTCCATGCACTGTAGTTCCAGTGCATGGAACTACAACCAAAGGTTCCAGAAGTACCCAAAGTGACCCTGAAGCCATGAAAATGCTGTAGGAAAATACTATTTCTCGTTGCAGTACTTGATGGAAGTCTGCAGTGTTGTCATCTTCTTGTGCAAGTTACTGTTGTTCTCAGACATGCAATAAGCTACTATCAAATTATAAGGTTGTGGTTTTCCCTAACCCTTTTTATTTATTTATTTGGGTATGTTAGAACAGAGAACTAGTAGGATCTTCAAAACAGGCGTGTCATCAAAAAGAAATTCAGTTTACACTATGCATCAAAATTTGATATCTCAAAAGGAGCCTATACTTCCTATCCAGAAAATAGAAAGACTCTTAGGTGACCATTAAGTGCCTCATTTAAAGTGTTTTGTCTCTCACTGAAAATGGTCTCATTCACATGGTCTGAATATCTGTTGTTGTATTACTGTTTAGACACTGGAATTTGGAAATCTCCTAGACAGGCTCTTAGAAGTGATCAGTGACATTTTTGGCTTTTCACTGTAAAAAAAAAAACAAAAAACCAACTATTTTAAACAAGACTCCAGTCTGAGAAGGGTATGGAATGCCACCACTTATAAATATCTGGTAAGGAAATTATTAAAAATCTTTGGACATTAAAGAAAAATCTGGTCAAGTTTTCCCTTAAAACTGTTTCTCTCACTTTAGGGGAGATATCCTGTTTTCCTTTAGTCCACTCACACTTAGCCTACCATTTATTAGGTATCTAATGCCATCTCATGCCATCTGAGGAAAAGTATCTGCAAACTCCTATAAATAAGACAGAACCACAAGCAACAGAGCCATTGCTGTGTTGATCAGCAGTTACTCAAAGCCAAAGTGTCATCGATACTCTCCAAACACGGGAGAAAAATCTGGGCTTGCAGATGCTTTAGTGGCATTGCAGTTCTCCCTCAACTATTGTAGTGTGATAATGAAGGCAGAGGCTATACTGCCACATGCGTAGCCAGAAATAAAAGAAAGGAGGGGGTAAGGCATCTTTTTCAATAAGCACAGATATATCTTCTCATCAAAGACTGACTATTTTTGACAGTAGCAATTTAGGCAGTTCAATAACAGACACAAGTAAAAGAAAATTCTCTGACAGGAGTGTTTTGGATGTGCTTTGGGCAGAGTGTGTATTGTTGTGAAATATGATATTAATTGCTAAAATCCTGATTTACTTCCTTCAGAATAAACCCAGGTACTCTAACAACAGAACCATTTCAGCAAGTGAGAGCAAACAGGTAAGCAGAGTTCTCACGATTCTAACTTAGGCATGTTAGAACTTACGCACTTTTCCTATGTACAAAAGAGATTATTCTTTTCTACTTTTTATTTACAACTGTCTGTAACTTCACATTTCTAGGATAGCCACAATGACAAATGGGGTGGCTGCTGTCTCTCCCATTTCTTTTTTTTTTTTTTCTTTTAGTGACCTTAATCTTTTCTGCCTATGTTTCACAGTTCCCTGCTACAGGGACTCTCCTCGCTGCCCCTGTTCCCAGTGTGCCCCATTTCATCTGTGGCACAGCAAAGCAGTTGTCTTTCTTAAGCAGTTTTCTATTCACCAGCTGCTGCTTGCATCTTCCTCTCTGCTAGAGGCTCAGTGCTCAGTACATTTTTCTTGACTTCTTGACAGAAACATATGCTAATTTCCCTCTCTGAAGTTAGGCGAAAACAAATGAGGTAGGACATAAGGTACTGGAACCTGGGCATATTAGAAATAGCTAAACTTTGACTTTGCATTTCATTTTCAGGGGTTTTCTTATCTCTCACAGACTCTCATGGCCACTTACCAATGTGAAACGGATACAGAGTGCTACAAAATCAGAAATGCCTGCAATGCTCAGCTCATTGTGAGCAAGAGAACTCCATTTGTGAAAATATGCTCCAATGGGAGAAGTCAACTAGAAAATACAGAGATGCCCATTAAGACTGATTTCATTATGAATCTGCTGTTAAAAGAACTGTAGATTAGGAGGTCATGTCTCTTTTCTGATGATAAGGTCTGCTCTTTCTTTGATCATGATAGTAACTAGTTACACTATAGATTCTCTAAAAGCTTTCTAATGTTACCCTTATTAACTCCACAGCTTAAGAAGAGCAAAAGAGAGGGGAACTAATGAAGATGGGCTGGCCACTCCTCTTAGATCTTTTGATCCTGGTTGTGATCCTGTTAAGGATCTGGGAGATCTCAAGCAAGGCTAGACTGGATGGCAGAGGGTGCAGATAGCCAGGAGGAGAGCCCAGGAGGACTAGCACCAGGAAGCAGCTGCAGCAGAGAGAGGGACTGACCATTTCTGAGTGACTTCAGAGTTACTAGGACTGAAACATGAGTATGAAAACAGGAATAAGGCATGCTTGTGGTTCATTCAGGGTGAATAAATACCATGCCATGCTGGCAGGGATGTTCTAGCAATTTGACAAGTAGGATATTCTGTTTCCAGCAGGATGATATTTATTCATTGTTCAAGTGCATGGCAGAAGCAGCTACACTCAACCTGTGACTTCAGGTGAGGCAATAAACTTTACCACTTCAGTGTATATTTCCAGCCATGATGACTCATTACTTAACTGAGGTTTTGTGAACAGTGAGTGATGTTTCTGAAACTCTTGAAGTTTCTTGAATAGGAAACATGCATATTTGCTTTTCAAATCACTCATCTGAGAGGTGGCTTTCTTCTTTGAGAAGGGGCTTTTAATATGTTTTTGCTAGTAATTTTATGTTTCTCAGAATATGAAAATGCATAAAAGAATAATGTTACTTGTGACTGAATAGCTTCTGAAGTATTTAATAATGCTGCTTATGTCACTAGTTCTTTGAAAAACCTTAATGAGTTGCTTAATTAGAAATACTGAGAAAATGTGAATGGCACAATTTTATTTTCTTTTTCTCTTGGTTCATACACCTCTGTATACATACATTGTGAAAATCAAATACTATACAGGTGACTAACCCCCTTGCTTGTATTGTTAAAGCATATTCCTCTGGTGAGGAGTTTTCTCTGTGCATTGAAACCAATAAAATGGGATACAGAGTTTGTATTTTTTGCCAGTGGAGACTGTCATAGAATTACTGAAATCTTCCCCTTGTGTAATGGAGACTTGAATATGATGCTTTACTTTCAAAATCTGTTCCAGACAGACTCTTTTCTATTGTTTTCCATGTAAGGGAGCTGGAACCATCCTGCAACTCTTAAATATATTGTTAATGCTAAATAACTACGTGATCATCACATGCAGCAAATTTGGGATTAGAAGCTTCTAGGACAGCTCTGCTTTTATGTTTTGACAACTGAAGGAGCTAATCCTAAAAATACAGAACGTATGATTCAAGTGGTTGTTCTCAGTCCAGGATTCAGTGGAACATTGCTCTGTGCAAGCCAATGAAGACAGCAAAATTGGCCTTTGCTCACTGAAGTTTTTGATTTTGATTCTGAATAAATTCCATGGAGTTGCCAGAATTGATAGCCAAGATCAAAAACACTCTAGAAGTAGTCTAGGAGGAGCAGAATTAAAAGAAACCATTTCTGTATAATTTGAGCTTTTACGCCTGTAAACAGATGTCCCTGTTTAAAAAAAACAAAGAGATACTAATCTGGACAAGAGAGACTTACTTCTGTTTCAGAAAATCCTTTTCATCAGGCATTCCCCTCAGCAGGTAATGCTCAAGAAAATTATTTCCAGTAAGAAAAGAAACGTGACCACCTGAGGTGCCAGTACAATCTCTGGTGCTTCCCTTCACATCAGAGAGGGGTAAATCATCTATTCTTTAATTAATGGAAAGACTCCATGTATTGAAAGTATTTTCCTGAGCCAAATCTAAACTTCTCTGATGCTCTTACAGAAAGCACTGAACAGAAAAAAGCAGCCTCAGTCTTGTTCAAACTGTCAAGAATTTTGTGTCAGTAGAGCCAGCAAGTTAGTCCTAATTTTTAAAAAATGTTTCTTAGTTCTACTGTTGTGTCTTTCAATTTTTGCTACTTTTACTGGCAAGATTTCTGTTAGCCTGATTTTAATGACAAGAGCTTAAATGACTGGAACTTAAATACCACTTGAAGTGACCAAATGTTTGCTGACTATATCCAGAGAAATCTGTGCTTTTGCAACAAAAGCATGCAAGTAATTAAATCTCAAACATTTCTAAAAATTGCACTTATTTGCACTCATAATATGTTCCTCTTCAGTATCTTAAATATTACATGCACTTCTACTGTATTTTGACTGTCATCAGCTTGGGCTGCTTCCTTCTGGAGAGATAAAAGCCTTCTTCTTGTCAAGGTCACTTAGCTCTGATCTAGAAGTCCTCCCAGTTTCTGCTTTCCTGTTTCCTTCTCACCTCTAACTACAGGCAAACTGATGTAAGCTGAAAACTGTCAAATTGTCCTGCAAACATGAGTATTTATTCACCTAAGGTACCCACATTTTCTCAATTACCAAGGAGTTTGATCACTTAATAATCTTTACTATATTTATCCTCAGTGTAAGTCTGTAAGAACTGTAAAAGCTACCATTCCTAAACATAGAAAGTGAATGTAAGGACTAGACCTTCTACGGCATTTAGAAACCTAACTCTTACTGCAAACAAGTAAATGGCATTTAAGCCTCTTATACCCTGACATTTTAGACCTAATGCAGAAACAGAAGAGTAAATGGACACCAAAAACCCCAAGAAATTATTATAAACTGAACATGGGTAAACTCATAAATACATACACATTTCTTTTTCATTACTGTGTAAGATTTAATGTTTTTCTACACAAGGCTTGACAGCTGGGCTTTTAATGATCTCTTCTTAAAGAAGCTGTAAGACATTTACAGCTTTATGACATTTCTTGCCTGCTGGATGAAGACAAGTTTAAAAACTATATTGAGGTTACAACAGCAGTTTATTAGCTCTATCTACATGTTATCTATTGAACTATCTTGTGACAAAATATTGTTTCTTCAGTTGCATCATAAATTCATAATTTTTCTGTTCTAAACCAGAAATTAGATTTTTTCTCCTATTTAAAACCCTTCCTACGTAGCCACCACACAGGAGTTGGATACAAACAGTTAATGTGAAGGGAATTCTTCCCCAGAATTATCTGCCTCTTCTCCCTTCTCATAATCACTAACCAATATCCCTTTCTTCCAATTTACTGCAAGCTCTTTTAGCTTGTAGGTGGTAAGATGACTGTTTTTCAAGTACGGGCACTTGTAAAGCAGTAGGGATTACCAAGATTCAGGTTATCTATGGAAAAACAAGACTCAATCTACTTCAGTCTAAGATTTACGGTTTTAGATGTTCGTTCCTTTCTGTTTATAAATGTCTGAAGTTTGCTGGAAATGTGATACATTGTCACAGTACCATATTCCAAGTGTTGAGCTTACATGTGTATATATAAATATATGTATTAAAAATGTATATATATATTTAAGCCTGTGCCTGTGTGCTGTACACTACTACCTAAACTGATAATGGCTATTGTAATGCTACTATTGTTGGTAGGAAATGAACTTTAATTTCAGTGCTGAATAGCTTAAGTGTTTCCTCCAGAATAGGATGGAGGCTTAAAACCACAAGTCACTGTTCCTTGAAATGGAAGTGTGACTCTATCAGATGTGAACAGCTTGAAAGAAAACATCAGGTGTTTGGGGGAATAACATGGAACACTTTGACAGCAGTTTATTTGGCTGTAACTGGAAAAAGAATAGGTAAGAAGAGTTTTACTGACATAAGCATTGATGTAATTGGCATGTACAAGGCTGCATCAGCACAGCTTTTATAGCCCTGAACCTTAGGAAATAAGATGCTACCGCTGCTACTGAAAAATTGCAGATTTTGTTTTACCTTAACACAGGTCACTTCAGGCTTTGCCTGGGCCTGAGCTTACATTAGCTTGTTTTGCCTGAATCAGCAATTGCACAACAGATGACTAATATCCAACTGGTTTTTGGTGTTATCGTCACTCTGTAAAATTTCATGGTATTACCCCAAAGAAATTACAGCATGCATGTTGTTCCAACACCTCTTAAGTGAGTGACTGCTAACTAGATTTGGGCACCAATTAAAAAAGTGCTATTAACAGACATTGTAAAAGCCCCAAGCAGCCCCAGGATCAAAGATATTCCTCCCAGTGAAGACTTTAAGTTGCTAATTATTTGCTGTTGCTACTCATAAGAAAGGTGAATGTGATAAAACAAAAGGAGATAGATATCAGGAAGTTGGTGAGTAACAAATTGGTTTGTACTATTAATGGGAATTAGCAATAATTAGATAATATGAACTATAAATATTAGCATCATTGTAACTGGACTTGGAATAACTGTTTGATTAATTTTGATTTTACTGTTGAAATAATAATTAGACTACCAATAAACTCTAATTGTCGGCTCTGCATAAAAGGTGTATCTTCCTGTGCCCATAATGAGATTTTGACTGTAATACTCTTTGTCAGATGGGCAATTTTTATGCAGCAGAAGTGTGGAAAAAGGGAAAATAATAAGTAGCAGTAAGGACAAAGAGGAGTGGCAGCAAAGAGGCTTCTAGCTTGGCAGTGCTTCAGAGCAGGGACACAGCTGGTTATCCAGCTGTGATCCTGGGATGCCGCCAGACAAGGAAGACTCAGGGCACACCCCTCAGATGTACCTTTTCATGCATTTATATTAATCTCATGCCAGCAGCACTCTGACATCCCGACCATGCAGGGGTTGGGTTCCAGCCAATCCAAAGGGATTTGAGTGGGTGTCCTTCCCCTGTGCCATCCTCTTGGAGCAGCACTGAAGGCAAGGCACGGTGTGCAGTCATGACGGCTGTGATTGCTCCCTTGGTCACAAGATAATTTTTGCTCTTGAAGCAGCCGCTATTCTCAGCAGTTCTGCACGGCAGGGACAAGCCCCATGCCAAAACAGACAGCATCAATTCATTAGCCAAGGCTGACTGAAATTCGGAGCCGCATCTCAGAGGTGCAGCCCCTATGGACGCCTCGGGGAAACGTGGATAAGGGAGACTTTCAGCAGCCTTGCTTTCTGCCATGCTCTGAGGCCTGAAGTGGCCTCTGACAAAGCCTAGGTAGTCCTGAGGAGCTCTGCAGTCACCATATCAGCCTGGGTTTTGCAGTTTAGCCTCCACCTCTCCAAATCCAAGACCATCCTCGGACATGCACTGATGGCTGATAAAGTACGTGAGCAGTACGTGCCAGAATTCAGTTCCTGTGCGATGAGGTCTGAGGCAATGTGTCTTTCCTGGCAGTGTCTGGGGCTTTTAAAGTTCCTTTATCAGCTCCTTAAACAGACCCTCTGGTATTTACCAGATTTATAGGCAATCTGGGAGTGATGGCTGGGTCCCTATTCATATCCAATTGCAGCAAAAGGTGTGACAGACAAGTTGGTTTCCTCGGTCATAAAAAAAGGAAAAAACAACACGCCTCACCGCTCTTGAAAGCTAAACAGGGGAAGAGAGCATTTCACTTCAGTGGAGTTGCATACCCATTGAACTGACATGGTGGGGAAAGGGCCAAGATGCAGTTCCTGTGGGGACTCCCACTCAAAAGGCACTCAAGTCATGTGTCCTGAATAAGCATATGAAAGAAAATTAGTTGTCTTCAAGGAAAAAATGGCAATGTCTGACCTGCCTTGCCATTCCATTCCTTCTCAAATGGAGTGGTACAGTATATCATTCCTGCTTAAACTCTGCGTAATTTCTTAAGCCTAACATTTGGATTTATTAATAGTACAACTTCCCTCCTCCATTCCCCCAAGATAAGATTTCAATCTTTTTTTCCCAGAAGCCGCATTTTTATGCATACTTATGGGCAGGCAAGGTTTCCAGAAGGTGACTCCCTACAGAAAATGTGTGGCTTCTTAATGTCAATTTGTTTCTGCATTTCCTGGAGGACCTTGTAGTAATCTGGATGAATACTTGCTGTAAATTAATAACAAGATATGATGTCCTAGAAAGTATACACTAGCATAAAACATGAGGGAAAAAGAATCCTCATTCCATTTTAAATTAGCCAAGTTGTTACAAAATTGAGAGATTTCCCTTTGTGTTCTGAAGTAATTTATAAGGTGGGATTTTTTATTACAGCTGTTTGGTGAGTGGGATGAGAAAGAGTCAGATAATGGATGAATGTGTTTTTCCTGATGTGGAGGGATGTAAGCACAGCTTGTGGCTGGGGGTGAAAGGAAGATTAATTGTCAGCTGGTCTTTTGCCCAAAATTTTGACAGACTTCTGCGTAGTGTAGTGTGGAATCTACACTTTTTAAATGTATTTTTCTTTCTCTGGGTATATGTGAACACAATACTTGCAGTGCTATGTGTAGCAGGAATGATGTTAAAATGGAAAACTGAAGGAAGAAAATCAGAAGTAGAATGGGTCACTATTTTGTTTCTGAACATTTCAGAGCCTGGGAGGGATGGGAAAGGAACGGCAGACAACTTTGGCTTGGTCAAACAGAATTTCCTTCTGGGTTAAAATCAAAGTGCGTGCTTCCACTGCATCCCTTTCAGCCACTGTGAGGGGATAGTACCCCATGAACACTCCAGATATCTAACCCTATTCCTCACCCTCTTGGCTGGGTAAAATCAGCCTTGTGGCTGTGGGTCAGTCCTCTTCTGCCTTTTGGCTGCAGCTGCACTTGTTTAGTTGTGATTAGCTTTTTAGCCTGAATTGCTTCTAATTGCACTTTAAGTCTGTTTTATCCTACTTTATTTTCATCCTAATGGTAGAAGGGCAAAATCCATAAATTCTATTTTAGACAAGGAAAAAAGATCTGAACAAAATTTTAAACTGTTTTTTTATACTTACTGTTATTTATAGGCTTGATCTCCAACCTCATGCCCCAGCTCACCTCTGTACCAAACCACATTAAGCCTTAACGTGAAAATCTTTAGGGTGAGATCATAACAAATAAATAGCTGTTTGCCCATGAGTCCTTTCTATTGTTTCTCTTTGTGTGTGTGTGTGTGCGTATGTGTGTTATAGTATTTCTGTGGTTTAATAGGATCAAAGTAATCTGACTTTTGTATTCTCATAGCTGGTCACAGGCTATATGAACATTTTTCAAGTTCAGCCTTCCACCCAGGACGTGTACTAGCTCTCAAGGAGGCATAAAGGAAACATCCCAATCCAATGACTGCTGCAGATGTGTTCAATAAAAGCAGAGCTGTAACTACACAAATTACCTTTGCTAAGCTGCGGGGTGCTGCAGAACTGCTGGAATGAGTTTCTCCCTGCCACACTTTTCATTCTCTCTGCTGGTTGCGAATGAATACAAATTAAGAAGAAATCCCCAAAAGAGGTTATAGGCCTATACAAATATCTTACAAGAGAATTGGGCTGCTCCTGTAGGTCGTTTTTTACATTGCAGAAAGTTTTAGGAAGAAAGTGATGTCACCTTAGAAGCCTGAGTAGGGCAGGAATGCGAGATGATCAGACTAGCAATTTCATTACAAGTCTTGCAGTAATTGTTATTTTAATTAAAGCCCCAGCTCTTGGAGATGGGTTAATGTTGGAGAAATTCCATTTTCTTTTAGGAAAGCATGCTTCTAGTCTGATGTTTGCCAAACAATATTTGGAAATATAACCTGTGTCCTAGCCTGCTAGCTGGGCTCAAATGCAATGAAAGCTAATCTGAATGTACAATGTGTTTTCATTGTTTGAGACAAAACACCTCGAGTGGAAAGCCAAGCTAATACACGTTGGGGCTGGGCCCCAGACTTTCAAACGCGGCATGGTTAATTCTGGATGTTTAAATTCAAGACCTGAATCGTGCTAAGATTGAGAATGTCAGATGGAAGAGGCTTTGGCAGCCTGTTGTGGGAAGGAGGATGTGCTAGGGGTGCAAAATACCTGTTGTGACCAGGAGGAGCAGAGTAGTCATAGCGAACTCCATCTGCTAGGTGTACATCCAGGACAGAGCAAAAGCATGCTCTCCACCAGGGAGGGAAATGCTACTGGAGAAAAATTGCTCTGTCACCTTCTACTGCAGAATCCGGTTTCTTGCAGAGACTGATTTACTTGATCTTTTGGCACCAAAATGCCATTAAACAGTACATTCAGAATTGTATGAAATTAACTAGGCCCTGGTTTCAGTCCATAGACAAGCTGTATTCTATCCAGACCTCTATTCCTGGCTGGGGCTCAAGCAAGTTCTTTCACCACTGGCACTCTCAGCTCTGCAGGGTTTCGAGAAACTTGCTTCTCCTTCTCTGGTAGTGGCACAGGGAGGAACTGGCCATATTTTGGCTTTGTGGAAGTAGAATTTTAACCATTCTTCCATACTTACAGGTTTATTTCTCCTAGCAACTACTTTGTAGAGTTTCCTGCTGCAGAAACCTGGGAAACAAGACCAGGAGTTTGCCTCCATGAGAGAAATATGCTGCCACAGTTTGTGTGTTTTGGGTTTTTTTTCCCCTCTTACGAATTTGCTATGCACAATCAATTTCAAAATGCCGTAAAAAGAGGCAACATGAAAGGATTTCAAAACCCTTCGTGGAGTGTTGCCTTTAAAAACAACAACATTTTGGCTTCAGGCCAACTATGCTGAGAACAAATGGAAGAAAAATTCTCTTAAAATATTTAATATTACACAGTGGATTATACTGGATTACAAATAATAAAACATGTCTGTTTATTTTTAAAAAGACATTCATGTCAAGTGCGGTTCTGTAGCTTTCATGTTTGTTTGTTACTACTCAATAATATCTTAATAAAAGCCTCTTATGGGCCAGAAAATAATATTTTATTACTCACTGGATTTTACCTTTTTCTTATGCCTACTCAAATTCATAGGATTTCTTATGTGGACTTCAAGAGGAGTAGAATGGAATCTGTTTCCAATTAGCAACTGGCATTTTCTTCTTTCCCTGTCCCATGAAACCTGTCACAAACCCATGGAAGATGGTCATGGACTGACCTAGTTTGTTGGATAGAATCCTTGGTTAAAACATGCCAGTTTTATATGGTATCTGCTCTGGCATTAGATAATTTGATGCCTTTTTTTTTTTTCCCAAATGTGGCTGATAACAGTCTTCACTCATGTAATTGGCAGAGTTTTAGGAACAAGCTTTATTAATTTGTCTGCTTTTAAAAGGATGAGTACATCAGGAAGAATAGGATAAAGGAATGAAGCAAGAGAGGCTATTATGTGGGATTTTTAATGGATTAATGACATTTGAGGAAAAAAGTGGGTTCCTCAAAGCGCAAAAGCAACTTTCAGATTATGGAATATTTGTCCAACCACTGAAATAAAATAGTCAATATGATCAGTGTTCCTGGACAGAAAATTTGGACCCTGAGGCTCAGTATTTAGAGCCTTTGAACCTCTTCTTAGCTGCCAGCTGACCCTGGTGGTGCCAGAATTCCCCAGGCACTTGTACTTCTGTCATCTAAGCCCTCCAGGTGCGTGCACTTCTGCTATTGAGAAAGGGTAAAATTATGCAAATCTGATGCAGGCAGGCAATGTAGCAGCTAACACTTAGCATGATTCACAAGCTAGACCCTCATTTTCCTATTTCCCCTCAGGAGCCTCAGCTGGGACATCAAACTGTATCTACCAAATTGGAACAGCATGCAAGTCCATTTCCCACCTCCAGCCACTGTGATCTGGTGGGGCTCTTGGAGCGAAATCCTTTCCAACCGGTTGTGCTAAAGCTGAGTACCACAATCTAATATTTATAGCACCCAGGCTGCCCATCTGACTGCACAACCATCACATCTGAGACCCTTCTCCAGCCCTTCTTTGGCGTGGTAGCAAAGGGAAAGTTTTGGCTCAGGTTCTGTCTCCTGTGTGTCTTCCTTTTCCCTGCTCCTGCCTAAATGGATGGAGCGTAAAGAGCACTGCAGCTCTACCTTGCACAACCGAATGGGCTCAGATGGAGGAGCAAAGTCTTGTCCACATGTTCTCTCTCAGCTGCAGCTGTGTTGGCTTAATTTTTTGTCACCAAATGCTCATCTGTACACCCTGCCAGGAGATAAGGCTGTTAAGCTGTACAATGCCTTCACCCATCTCAGTTGAAATAAACTCACTGTAGCTTGCAGATCTCAAAGTAAACCTGTACAGTTGAGACAAAGGGCGGGGAGGGCTCCCAGGAAGGGATCTATGTGAACAGTTCTGGGAAGGTAGCCTGCAGGTGAAAGAGTGAGGAGGTCTCCTCCACCAGCACAGCACAGCCAGAAGAGGATATGGGAACAAGACTTCAGCCACATCCAAAAATGGGGGCTGATGTAGCTTCTGTGGGGAATTGATGAAGGGACTGAATTGTGCCTGAACTCCTGCGCTTGCTTGTATTTCCTGGCCTAGTCTGCAAGATGCCACTTTAGCTATTAAGGTCTAATAACAAAATGGAAAGCTTAATTATAAATGATGAAATGTTGCATTAGAGGTTAATAGAATGGTCTGATAAACAAATGCGTTGTTGTATTTCATCTCCCTGTTAACAAATTACCGGTTTGTCAGTTGTCTGCTTCTACCCTTCCCTACTTTCTTTCTGTGCTTTTTGTTTGTAATGCAGCTGGTTGAATATTATCTGTCTTTTCTTTGAAGATTACAAAGTATAACGAAGACTTAGCTACATAGCTTTAGCTAAAATATCTCCTGTTATGTTGTTGCTAAAACCACATCCCCTGCTTCAGTCATGCAGAAATGGATGAAATGGGAATCAGACTTGGGGGATTTAATTGCAGTGCCAAAAGGCAGAGAGAGCCCTGGGGAATCAGCCCCATCTTTCAGCCTTCTGACGTTGACACCTGGGAAATTTGAGATGAATGTATTGGATAGAACAGAGCTTGCACATCATCTCCATAAAAATCTCCACTGTTTCCAGTTTCACTGAACACTGTACACTTAGGCACTTCTGCCAGAGTTTAAAACCACTTTATAGGCACTAAGAAGAGCCTTGCAACACATCTTTATGTTAAGTGCTATCTTTATTTAAAAGATTGAAGGGGGAAGGAGAAGAGGAAAGGGAAGCCAAGAGGGAATAGTGCCGAGAGGGACTTATAAAAATACTTGTGCAAGTTAACTTAATGGGAATTAGGCACCCATCTGAATTCAATGCATCCTGTGAAGGAATCTAACTCCTGTGGATGAACTCCCTCAGGGACTTTAGCAAGTCTCTTGAAGTAACATTAAATCTTTGTAAATCTCATACAGGAGAGTATGTCGAGTCTGAGCCAACTGTGCTTATGGTTGAATGTTTCTACCTCTCACTGTATTAAATGGGACTTGTGGCTATGCAAGAGGTCAGCCTATGCAGCTCTAAGCAGATGACAGTGAGCCTGGGTAATCCAGAAGCCTGCCACACTAGCTGGCCAAGTGTGCTCAGACATGAAAGGCTCCACTTGTTCTGACTGTGTGTCCAGGATCAATGTTTACTTGGTACTGAGGGTGGCCCCGGGTGGCCTGCAAAAGACTAAGTCACCTCTGGGGTGACTTACACATGTCACTCTGTAATGGAGCAGGAAGTACAATCTAGCCCACCTTACACCAGCAATGAGTGTAGTGCTACTTCTTGGTGTAGTTAGGGACAGGAAAGGGAAGGCACTGAGGCAGCGAAGACTGCAATGAAGCAATCTGCTTCCTCTGAAGTCTGGAGATACCTGGCAGCTCTTTTGTGTCTGAGTTCAGAAATGTTCAATGCTTGTGATGCCAAGTTTTTTTTCTTCTGGTCTCCATGATTATATACCATTTAGTAATTTAGTCTCTAAACCACGTCTTTCAAATTACAGGATATATTTTAAAATTTCATTGTCTCCTCAAAAATCAAACAACATCTCCTTCCCCCCAAGATCTCAGCAAGACAGCTGGCAAATCCATGCTCACAGGCAAAAACTACAGAAAACACAAAAAGTACATGGACAACAAAAAATACAGCAGGAATTCAATATAGCGTACTGCACTCCCTGAGCACAACTATAAAGCTAGCTCAGTATAGATGAGACCCTCTCAGAGCTTTTGAGACCTCTTCATACATTTTACAGTGTGCTGCAAAACTATCAGGCTTGGCCCCAGTGCTTCTCTGATCACGAAGCCAAGAGAAAAGCAATAGCAGAAATGAGAGCTGTGGCTGCTGATACCGTGAATGCTGTAGAAGCTGCTGGAGCATTGCTGCTGCAGGTACCAGTGTGTCTGTTTGCTCAGGTGTGAATATATGTATTACCTCCCTTTGTTTACATGGAGGCTTTGGTTTCCTGTGTTTATACAAGCTTGTTCTAAAGGCTGGCACATCTCATTTTTGAAGCTGTGAATCCTGCAAATTCCATCCAAGCACACTGCCAGCAATCCACAGCTGTACACAGCAAGAGCAAGTGAATAAACCAAGTGTGACTGGAAGGAAAGCAAAGCTGCTTTGCTCTTGTGTGAGCTCTCTCTTTAGTTCTGTGAAAGACCCAATTTAGCAGAGCACTTTACTTTCAAACTGTATGCTTTTACTGAAGGCTGCTGGAGGACCTAAAGATAAAGATGTACCTGAATGCTTTGCTGAATCGGGGCCTAAAAAGGAGAGGATAACAGAGAAAATGTTGATCATTATCTAAGAAATGATGGGCTGGCGTCATGCTGATAGAAGTACTTTTTCAGTGCACATAAAAACAGTAGGGATTACAGGTGAGGAATGGATTTTTGCATCTTATCTCTCACTCATTGAAACAAATGATTTTACGTTTCCAGCAAGTTTATTTAACTTATTCTTTCCAAACAGGCATTTTGTTTTTGAATCCAGTAGGAACAAAGGTGAATGAACTCTTTTGATTGTCCTGCAAGTTCAGAGCAGCCTTAGTTTTTCTCCAGTGACACATTTTGTTTTTCATGTTGGCAAACCAGGAATAGGATGTCTGTTTATCCTCTGTGCTGGAGACCAGCACACCATTTGCTAAGTACAGTAGCATTTCTGAAACTAGGAAAACCAAACAATGTTCTGGGAACATAAACATCTTCCCTGGTTAACAATTTCCCTTACAGAGAAAGAGAAGGGAGAGGAGAATTTAAATTTGAATGTGCCCCCCCTCCACACACACGCATATACACCTCCTGCCAAAAGATGCATCTGGTTCTATAAAAATCCCAGATCCTCTTGCATGAATGCAATCTGAAGTCATAGGTTTGCATAAGAACCAAATCCTCAGCCAGAGGGCTGTGAAGTATCTGTCAGCTCGTCAGCTGGATACATAGAGAGAGAGCTATTTAGAGCTGATGTTGCTGCTTGGAAGACAGGGACTTGGTTATCTTTTTACTTCTGTGCACCTGTGGCCTATCTTGCCTATTTCATAATGCTTCTACTCATTTTTACATCCCCTTGTTTGAGCTAAGGGCATTTTCAAAGCAAGTGGCTGATGTTTGGGTGCTCTGACCCTTGGGCACAGCAAACCTTCCCCCAGGGGCAGTCAGGCAGTGTGGTGTGGAGGTGCTGCCTTGTGAGATGGGGAGGGAGGGCTCTACACGGAAGGAGAGTCTAAAGAGTGTCTGGGAGAGAGGCAGCCAGCAAAGCCAATGGGACTGCATCTAACCCATTGGATCTGCAGGGAGGTAGCTTGGGAAAGGTCTGCTCTTATGAAGGAAGCAACTGCAGCACAAAAAGCACCACATAAAGTAGTATTAGTCAAGATTCACAAGAACCTCCCACCTTTGCCTCAAGTGATGTATGCTTTCATTTCTGTTCCAAACAAACCACAAGCTTTGAACAAAGATTCAGCCAAAACAATGCAGGTTAAGCAAAGAGGCTTTCAGAAATAGTGCAACACTGACCACACCATCCTGCAAATAACCAGCTTTGTAACAGAGGCCAATGAAAACAATTACTATCTAGCCTTTCAAAAATACAAGGAACAATATATGCTTTTGGTCCCATTGTCTCCACATGTCAGCTACAGGTCTCTACAAACTATCAGGATGTTACTCACAGGAGACACTGCAATGCCTATAATGCTGGTGCCATCAGAATCTCTTTCCAGATTCAGGTGCTGGCCAGCAAACTTGAAATTGCATTCCACTGTGATGTTCTTTTCCCCATTCCACTGAAGCAAACGGTTTACTGTTTGTAGTGGTTTGCTGCTGACTCTTTCTCAAAGTGGTGGTGTGTGGCAGTGATCTTGGAAACAGGTCTGCAAGGCAAGCTCTCCCATTCCTGCTCTGAAGTGCTCTAGCAGATTAAAAACAGTGGGATGGAGAAAGAGAGGTTGCTGAGCAGTTAAAGGCACTAGAATGGAGAAATTGCATGTTGTGATGAACATTGCCAAAGTTTGTGACCTTGCCTAGCTCATGTGGTGTTGATTATACCAAAGGCTGAAGCAGATGTGAGTGAAAATTGAGTTTCATTTCCTCCCAGCTATCCCAGGCCCTCTTTGGTAAGTGGAGGATTATGATGCTTTAGGAAAATAATGTATATATCTCTGCATGGCTGTAATAATGATGGATGTTTTCCCACAACTCAAGTAACTGTGATAGATGCAGCTGGCTGCAACCTATGATGAACACTAAGGTTAATTGGAAACAAGGGCACAGCAGTCCCTAAGTAGCATTATTCTGTGGTATATTCACATGCTGTCATTAATTTTCCTGTTTGTTTGACTTTACAAAAACACATAGCAACAAAATCTGAAAAGAACAGAAATAAGAGCTCAATTATACCTCTTACCAAGGTAGTACTGAGGATGAGGAGGAGCTGAATTAACCAAGTGCTTGCTGACATTATGCTTCTGTACAGTCTAACACCTCCAGGTAACGGGAGAGCACACTGTGCAGTGGCATTTGCTATATCTGTGCTCTTCTGTCTCTTCTACCTGGTTTGTTAAAAGATTGATTATCATACCACTTCCAGAGCATGGCTATTTTATTATAGCAGAGTTCAACCTGAGTCAGAATTTGATCTCCTGAAGCACTGAAAAAAATATATGGAACATAGGACTAGAGCCGTTGGGCAGTGTGAGAATGAACAGTGAGAATGGAGTCTGGTATCTCTTCTCTGAAGGTGGCCAGCATCTGGTGGATGATCTGCATTTGGAGGAATGGTCAAAGATCCCAGCCATGGGCTGTAATGGGTACAACCTGCTTTCCACTTGGGGAGCCTCATCTGGTAGAGTTACACACTTCTTTTAGCTCCAAAATTCTGAGGTATTATGGACTTTCCAAATGTAGTCATGGGGACCCCGAGGAATTCTCATGCCCAGCTTACTGTCTGTCCACACACACACAGCTTTTTGGACACCAGCAAAGTTGGGTTTAGCAGGATTATGTGTAGCAGCGGTTCCTGCAGTTCAAACTCCTGTTATATTAAAAAAAACCCACATTTGCTACACTCTGAATTTATACATTTATGGATGGGGCCATAAAGCTTAGAGCAATGGAAGGTTCTGCAAAGCAGCTGTAAGAGTAGAACACAGCAGGTGTTGGAACAGTGATGTGAATGAGAACCAACGGAACACAGATACCTGACAAAGAATGTTTGTCTCTGCTGATCTCATGTCTCTGCACAAACATGCTGCGCAAGCTGAGCCCATACAACATGTGAAACAACATGCACTTGTCAGAACACTCCAAAAAAAACCCTACCACACTACGTGCTCCTTGTCCAGCAAACAAAGCAGCACAAGACCTTTTGCTTTATTATAAAAGTCAACTAATCAGAAATAATCCATATTCTTATACTAAACAGATTTTTAGAAGGTTTTATTTAAGCGAATGGTGACTGTCAGTATATGGGTACATCACCATGTGTATAAGGAGGGCTTTCAGTGTAAAGTATATTCAGATTTCAGGGAAAATTAGGTCCCAGTGATCCACCTCAAGTGAGACCATAGCTTCTAACACCTTTGCAAGATTTCAGGGGGAAAAAAATCATGTCAGATGCAAACCTATGGCCCAATTAACACCATGAAAATGGCCAAATTATGATGTTTGGCCATCAAAAATAAATACACATGCCAAGAAAAACCACAAGTGTCTCTGCATTGCCTACGAGTAAATCTGTATGTGTTCTTTTTCACACTTGCACCCCTACAACATATTGCAAGCACATGAGGGAGAGAAGGAAATGGAAGCTGGGGGCAGCATTCCTGTGTGTTACAGATACTGCTAACAGGTTGTTGTTTTTTTTTTTTTTTTAGCCGTTCCTTAAGACCTTCTGGTTGCTGTATTTCATATAGAAGAAAATTTCAAGATCCTTCCCTTGTTATCACTGATTCTAACAGCTATGTGCGCCCTGATGAGACTATTTTCTTGGGCATATTCCTACTAGTGCTCTGAAACATGTCTTCTATTTGCCTCTTTTGGCTATACTGCAACACAAAGCTTTAGACACACTGCTAAATGAGGACACAAACTTTTCCAGACTTTTGCAAACAACGAGACTTCTGAAGAAGATAAATTGTTATTGCTTTTGCACTGCTCCTTTCTTGGGAAAAATGAAGCTCTGCCACTGTGTCAGTATTGCATAGAAGTTTATTGGGTTGTCATTGTCAATCGAACTAATAAGCAACAGAAAAGCTGGCAAGTGAAATTCAAGCTCCTGAAAATAATTTCTGAATCCATTTCACATTCACATATTTAATTATTCATTAAAAGAAACCAGAATGATGGAAAGGATCAGAATTCTTCTCAGTGGGTCCTAAAAATTAATCAAGATATTAACTATGCCTGTGGTGGTGGAAATGTAGCAAGAAAGGAGGAAAAGTATAGGTACAGGTTGAGGGAATGCATTCTTAAGTCATTATTGTCATGTCAAAGACTTAAGAACAATTTTATTTCCTGTATTTCATTAGGGGGGAGTCTTGACAGGGATGTAAGACTTGGGGCAGTACATCACCGTGGTGAGGAAGATCTTAGTTTTGGACAGTGTCAAACCAACCTATTTTATCATGCATTTTTCAGCTCCCCAGTACAACGTTACATGATTCAGCAGAAACCACACAGAACAAACTCCTACATGGTTGCAAAGCACTCTGGCTTTAAAATGACTCCCACAAATCTTTTTGTCAATGCCTCGGACTTTTAGAAAGGATTACAAAGTGAGCACTGCACAAAAGCAGCATAGGGGAGCCTGACTCAGGCCAAATTGTGGCTTAAGAGCAGCCTGGGGAGCAAAGGTAAGGTTAAAGGTGGCTTTATGACATCCTTATATACTCCTAGTTCTCTGTCAGTTTCTGCCAGGTCGTACCCTTGATCACTTCCTTTGCTCTACTGCAATGTTTCTGCCATTTTTAAGCTGCTTCTGCATCTTGTACTTCAGGTCTCAGGTGGGTTACAGGACGTAGTGAAGGGTGAACTGTGCTGTGAGCTCCCACAAACTGGATGTGTATCATGTGGAGACTTTGCTTACAGAAAAGCTGTCCTCAGTGTCTCAAATGATTTCTTCTAGTGCTACGGGAACATACCACTAGAAAGTACACTAGAAATTCAGCAATATTTAGCATAGTCTGAAGGCTATTTTAAGTTGTGCCAGCTGCTAAACACAGCAGGGATTCAACAGGGTGATAAAGGACATTTTAGACCAAGTTCTGACTTACACTCTCTGCAGGGAGGTAATACAAAAATTGCTAGGAAAGCTCTGCTCAGTCTGAGAATTCACCTATTTTGGGATAAGCTTTCCAGGGCTGAGTGAGGGCAGATTTATTCTAGATGAATGGTGCAAATCTATGGTAATACAAACAGGGTCTGACTGTGGAAAGGGAATAACAATAGAAGAATCACTTAAAGCCAAAGATTGATATTTCAGTCTTAGCTGGATGGAGGCTGGGCTTTTTTTGGTATTTGATTCGTCATTCATTAAACAGTTAACTTAACCCATTTTGAGTCCCTGTTAATGCAACTCAATTGAATCAGTGCTTTAACAGGCTGTTAAAGGAACCATCATATAGAAATGGATGGGCAAAATTGTGTCCATATTATTGCACTTTGACTCTGAACACGGGCACAATGTACTGAACATGATACAGCGCTTCTTCAATACTCTCACTGGGGGCAGTAAAAAGTAAAGAAACACTGGGATGTTTGAGGGAAAATCTGTAAGCTCTGAGCTTTAAGAGTGGTTCAAAAGCCAGGATTTTGAAATGACACTAGCCAGCTGTAAATTGAAACTGCAAGAAGCAGCAGTGTGTAGAGGTAAAAGTATTCTGCCTTGTTATAGGTATTGAAAAAATAACTCTGAAAAACTTGAGGAAGAATTTGATGCTTTTGTGACTATTTGTGCTTGTTAATGTCCTTATTTTTTTGTGCCTGACCCAAAAAAAAAAACCCAATAAAAAATTAATCCTCCATGGCCTGCACATTGCTAATATACGTGGTGAAGCAGGGCCAAAACCACCCTCTTCACTACTCAAGGTGCACACAGGCTGACCCAACACACAGGCTCTGGAGCTTGCTAAGGCAAGAGCTGCAGTCAGATGGTGGAGGCATCTCTGCAGGGCTCAGCTCAGGTCAGTCACAGCTCCTCAGATGGAAAAGTCTTTGTCCCCACACTCAAATGCAGAGAGGCCCACACAGGCGCTGCTGGGCCACAAAGCACACTTCATTTACACGTCAGCGGAGAGCAGTTTGAGTTTGTCCAGGCACTGAACTTAATGCTGTGCTCTATCAATTGCAATTGCTGGTACCAGCGTGGTGACATTCAGCTGGTGTCAAAAACCTTTTAAGCCACTTCCATGGTGCGGTCCTGTCCCATGGCTGAGTGCTCCCCTCTTCATGCTCAATGGAAAGATGAGGTATTTTCAGCCCCTCACCACCTGTGTTTGCTCCGTCAGCTCTCCTGCATGGAGGCTCCTCTTCTGTTAGGAGATGTGACCTTACAAATGCCATGGCACCCGATGTCCCCTGGACCACACCTATGGGCTGGAGACGAGGCACAGCCCAAGGGGACGCTCAGACCTCCTAAGTGTGACTGCACTACACTCTGGAGTAGCTCCCCTTCCTCACTGTTCCAGGAGAAAGCCTTGCAAAATGAGGCACACTAGAAACAACAAAAAAGAAGGGAAGGACTTTTGAAGGGGGAAAAAAAAAAAAATCAAAAGCGCTGCTTGGGTGCAGTTTTAACAACGCGCGTTCGCATTTGATGGCAGGGCTGAAATTCTGCTCGACTTGTGCAGCAGTGCCAGGCGGAAGGTGCGGGGGGCCCGGCCCCGCTCCCGGTCCCGGTGCTGGCCCCAGCTCCGGCCGCGGCCGCCACGCGGGGGCGCTCCAGGCCTTGCAGCGGCCCGGGACTCGGCTTGGGCTCAGGCTCGGCCCGCCCGTACTTCGGGGGGAAAAAAAAATAATTAAATCGGTGCTTTGATGGGATACCGGCAAATAATTTAAGAGTAAAAGGGAAAGGATCGCCAGTGTTGAAAAAAAAAAAAAAAACAACACCCAAACCAAATAAACAAAAAGCCCCTATCTCCTTCCATGATACACATCTTAAACTACAAACAGCTAATCCTTACAGTTTCCTAATAAACTACTTAACTGACATAAAAGGGGGGATTTTTTTAGCATTTTAAACAGCTCAGCTGGAAGCAGAGAAATTAGCATAAAGTGAAATATTTGTGGGAGCTTAATACAGGTAAAAGATTTTTATTTTCCCTGACATAAGACACTGGGGCCAATCAACCATTTCTAATTAAGTAGCCTAAAACAGAATAGCACACAGCAAGAAACAGTAACCAAACAGTGATAAGCAAACTATGGAAGGAAGAGACTGGCCACGAACATGGGGTAAATAAATTTTTGATACAAAACCATGAAGCTACTATAGCATGGAAAGGCAACAACTGGATGAAAGAATGAGAAGGGAAAATTCCGCTCAGAAATGACATTACTAACCACTGTTCTCTCCAAATCCTACCCTTTAAATGTGAAGCTTTTGTTCATCTAGATGTGCATCATATTGCATCACATAGCTCTGCTACACGAATGTGTAGTGGAATGCATTCCTTTCCACTCATCTGCCAAAGTCCAAACTTCCATCATTTTTTGTTGAGATTTCTATACAAAAGAAAGTTAAATGTATACAGTAAGAAACACGTATTTAGTTTTGTCTTTGACTCAAAAATTGCCTAATCAGGGTGTCACAAGACTGTGATTTTGTGCATTTTTATTACTCTGGATTTTTTCAAATTATTTTCTGTAATTTTTAAAGTTTCTGTTCTCACACTGGAGTGGGCAGTTTGTATGCCACTGTCTGTAACGGAGAAGAGAGTTAGAATTTCTCTGAAATGGATGAGGTAATGTTTACAGATTCATAACCAGGCGGTTGCTGGTGCTGTTGTTTGCTCTTCAAGGTTGGGTTAACAGTGGAACTGCCTTGGTGACTCTCTGGAAACCTGGAAATGCAGAACAGCACTTTAGCAATAAAAAAAAGACTGAAACCTAGTGCTAGCTTACAGTTCTCCTCATAGCTAGGAGAAAATTTTGGAAGGAATCCTGCAATCCCAGAGGCTGTCTTTATTTTTCACATTGATGATTTATGATGACAATTTTCTCACGCTCTGTAATGACACCTCAGGTAAACTGTCCTGCTCACAACAGAGAGCTTGGCCACAATGGGGGAAAAAGTGCATTGCAGCCTCACATGTAGAACCTGACAAAAACCGTAAGATACTCTGATACTTTCGGGTGCTCATAAAGCAAGCTCAGAGTGGCTTTCCAAATGACAAATGTTTTCCTTTGAGCCTAGGGTGAATATATACATCAGCAGCTACTTTTCAACTGCTATTTTTTCACAGACCAGCCAACTCTGAATTATTTGTGTTGCAATACTAGCTTAAAGAGACGTAAAAAGGTGTGAGTTTACGCTAAATCGTCATGATGATCTTTCTTGAGATCGCTGCATGCAATGATTAGATCTTCCCTAAATCTCTGAATGATAAGAAATTGGCTATACATATAAGGGCCGTGTCTCTAAAATTATCTAGGTCCGTAACTATTTGCAAGATTGGGCTTGTCTAGGCTAACTTGTGGGCACCAGAGCTAATTCTCCTTTTAGATAAAATCCCTTTTTTTTTTTTTTTTTTTTTTTTNTTTTTTTTTTTTTTTTTGCACCGCTCCGGTACCTTGATAGCTTTGCCAGTACATAAAGAAGCAAGGACTTTAATCGCGATGCGGTGCGAGAAGCGCTGCAGACTCCAGAGATGAGAGCTTGGCACTGACCTGGCCTGCAGAGCTGCCAGCGCCGGGGAGCTGGCTGTCAGGCAGCCCGGCTCCGCTCGCAGCCGGGGACGGACGATGCGCTGCGCAGCACTCGCTGCCTTGCCGGCCTGCCGAGCCGCGCTCTTTGTCTGCAGCGCTCCTAAGGGCAAGCCCGCAGGGCTGCGCAGCCAAGAGCGCTGCCGAGAGAGCCCAGCCCTCCCCGGCGCTGCCAGCAGCCCCGCCGGAGCAGCACCTCATCCATCCTGCTGATGGGCTGCTGCTGCGGGAGCTCTGCCTGGCGCCAGACGTGGCCCTCGCACAGGTACCAGCCAGCGCCGGGACCTGCGGCACAGCACTGAGCCCCTCCACAAAGATGGGCTTATCACCCCGGCATCACAATCGACGCTACCACTATCAAACACTGCCTGGGAGAGACATCTGCTATTTAAATGTATTCCAGAAGATGAAAGGAATGGAAACATAAAACCCAAACACTTCCCTTTTTTTCCTAATGTAATCAGTATTTTTAAGCAGTTTATCTGCTTATTAATAGGAAGGTTTTAAAACATTTTGCTTGAGCTGACATTCTTTAATTATAATATTCACACTGCTGAATATGCAGTCACACCAGCAGAAGCTCTATTGTGAAAGAACGTGCAGATTCAATCTGTTTCTTTCTCTGATTTTTTCTGACTTGGTCTTATTTTTCCATTCATCATTATATTTTTGTTTGCTTCTCACATTTCTTTTTAAATGTGTGGTTTTTTTTCCTCTTTCTCTGTTATTCCACTTGAAAACACCAGGATTAGCATGCAGATGTTTTTTGATCAGAGTTTGTTGGGTTTTTTTTAATCATTTCCATTTTCCACAGTTTATTTGGGTAGCTGGGGATTTTTTTGTTTGTTTGCTTTTGACCCTGTCTTGTTGATTTTTTTTTTTTCTTTTTAATATATTACCCTCGTCTGAGTATAAACACCTTCTGTTTGGTAATGTTTTCTTAAATCAGCATTTTAGAAAATTAATTTCTTCAAGTTAAATAGATCATGAGCTGTGCTAGCTCTGCCAATAATCTAATAACTTCCATGTTTTTAGTGCTTTGATAACCGTGAAAGCTTAGGTCAAATAGATACTGGTTTAGGAAGGTTTTGGGGAAAAAAAAAGTTTCCGCATGTACGTTATTTGTGGAAAAACTGTGCAGTAAAACCTTTTAAAATGGCTTTTAGAATTCACCTAAGTTATAGGATTTACTGATCATAGATCAATGAGAAGAGTTTTCATGCTCCTTGCCAATAAGAAGGGGCCAACTTCCAATTTTTTTATTTAATTAAAACTAATAATGACCTCTTTAATGAGCTCCAGTTGGAATTTTGGCTAGGTTGTTATCTGCAGGCTATCATTCACCGGAGTTGAATTACACTTAATTTTAAGAAAGCTGAGAGGAGAAAAGGAGAAAAAGACATTCAGCATCTTAGCCCAGGGAAACTGCCATCGAACGCTGCTTTAAGAAACGAGAAGCAGAAAGAATACAACCCAAGCTGTCACCACCCATGAAAATTGCAACATCTACCTTCATTAAATCTATATTATAAACACTGAAGAGGTGAAGGAATGCCTTATCTCTTGCATTACAAGGAGTGATCAATGGATTTTACAGGGCTGGTATTTCAAGATCAATTTTTAATGTCAAGAAACTAAAGTTGGGGGTGGGTGTTCTTCCATAACCCTGAACATTTCCAGTAACTAGGATATCCACCACTGCTCTTTAGTGGCTGTATATTTATTTAAGAACATCCACGGAAAGGGAAGTCCATCTTCACACCATCCCTTACAAGGAAAGGCAAAATTGCCTGCAGTGATGTGTGCTGGGTAAACTCAGAAATGCCATGAACATGTTGTTTGGGAGCTTGGCCAAGACACCAGAAATGCCTGTTCATTTCCAAAGTTCATTTAATGCCTAAAACTTTGTAGGGTCCCTCTTACCCAGAATGACTTTGGTCCCTGAGAGACCACAGCAATTGCATCACCATGTCCTGGCACCCCCAAGGAGCAGCTCCAGGGCAGCTCACAGGAGTTCCCTACTGAGAAAGCACATGAACAATTTAGTTACCTCTTAGAAAGTATCTGCCACCACCTCCCCCATGCAGTGGACTTATATCCTGGAAACGGTTACTGGCTAAAATTATAAAAAGATGATATTGAAATGTGAGCTGTCCCTTGAAGGTTTTTTACAAGTNAAAAAAAAAAAAGAAAAGGATGATGCTTTTCCCTTTGTTTCTAGACACTTCATTTAAATGTGAATTTTTTTAAGTGTTTAAAAAAGCTATTTTTTTTCCCCACAAGATAAAGCATAAGGTTATCTATTACCTGAAGCCACAATCAGGTTAATGTAACAAATCTGTTTTTTCCCTGCAATCCTATTTCTTTTTGCCCAAGTAATCAATTTTTTGTGACATCACATACTTCAAGGAGAAAGCACAGGATGACTCTGCTACAGCAGTACAGCAGAGCAGCAAAGACATTTTTTTTGTCTTGCTCTGCAATATGTAACTGAAAACTCTTAAGGGGTTAGTCAGCTTTCTTTAGAGCCATGGCTATTAAAAAATGTTTTCCCCACCGTTTTTCTGTGTCCTATCACCGACAGACAAAGGCTGAAGTTCCTGTAGTGCTGAAGCCCCTTTGCACCGACAAAGCTGGAGCAAATGCAATGCAGGCAAGGTACAAACCTCTCCCGAGCAGGTGTTTGTGGGGAAATGTGGGTGTGTGCCATCTCATGGGAGGCACCTGGCTGCATGAGGTGACAGAGGCATTATCCTAAAGATGCTGCCTTTTATCTTGTAATCTAGCGATTTCCTTTCCCAGCATAGCAGTTTATTTCAAGAAGAGCACAGTTTAGCATCTCTTTGAACATACCATTATTACTGAATGTATTGTAATTAGCTCCTGCTTGTGAAGCACTTGGACACAGAGGAACAGGCAAGTGTTAAGTGTCACAGTCATTATCATTCACCTTTACTTAATACATTTCTGTTTTATTTAGCTACTTGTGACCAAGGCATCCTCGTCTCTTCGGCCAGGCTGCGCATGGGTGAACTAGCGTAACCTCAGGAATGGAAAAGCGGAGTCCTAAAATAAGCTTTGCTCCAGGAAGCTGAGAGATGCTGGTAGTGTAAAAAGCAACTAGTTAGCAAGGAAGTTACAAATGTTTGCAATTAAATTTATTGTACTGCCAACCCCAATGCTCTAAGTTAATAGTAAGCTGGACTGACTTTTAAATAACTTAAGTTTGTTCTTTTATATTTTTTGGTAGACTTTATGTTTTTTCAAGGCTTTCTTCACCTGCAAGAGCTACAGATTTTACTTTTTTAGTAAAATCTGCATATAGTAACATCCTTGCCTTAACAGGTCAGAGCATTAAGGACATCAATGCTAAGAGTGGACAACAAGGAGTGACATACACAGTAGATTTTTGGAAGAAACAAACACCACCAAAACCCTAAAATATAAAATATTCATTAATTCTAGTCACATAAGCTGATAATTTCCTTAAATATATATAAGTTAAAATCTCAACCTTGCAAACTCATAGAACTCCACCGAAAATGTCACCAGGATCTCCAGTGGAGAGGGAGGACCAATAATTCAATTTAACTAAGAGTGATTGTAGGTCCTGTCACTTGGCCAGACAATCTAAATGACAGAAAACAGGATCATGTCCTGTTATAAATTTCATTGGGTTTGGCTATGCTTTTTCCTTGGAAGAATACTGATGTACTTGTCTCATTAACTGAAACTTAAGGCTGACTTGGATTTAAGTAGAAGAAAAAAGATGTCTGTATGGGATGAACAGATACATGCATTCTAGGTGCATATATACGCATTTGTGTGAGGGCAAAAATCAGTTCTACTTACAATTACATGCCATATGGTCTTTTTTTATATGCCTGTGCTTTTGTTAGGGTGCAGATCTACAAAGCCTGCACACTCAGACAATCTTCAAACCCCAGTGTCCAGGTCTGCAAATACCTATTCCAGTGAGTCATCACCAGCTTCATGAAATAATTTTCCATTGTAAACTTGCAAGTGATCTGCTCTAGGGTATAAAGACCTTAAAAGGCAGTGATAAAATGCACTTTAGGAAAAAAAAATTGAACTCAGCATGAGATCACTCATGAAAGGAAGGGCACTGATACTCAAACCTTGAGTTATTCAAACCCTTTTTAAAAAAGTGGTCTCTAATGGGTGGTTGGAAAACTATATCTTTTGTGCTCTTTTCTTGTTCTTCCTCCATCAGAGATATCACAAGTCAAAGTTCTACAATTTAAAAATATATCCCAAATGCATCAGGTATATATTTATATACTGCAGGTCTTTCACTATATGACTAGAATGTGAGACAAGTGAATTCCGCCCTGAGATTAGAGACTCCACTGTAGTTCTCTGCAGGTAAGAGAAAACACAGGCCACAGCTTCTTTGAGCAACTCAGGGGCCCAGAAGTACAGGACATTATCCCATGATAAATTAGCTACCTTAAAATGTGCCTTTTCTTTTTCCCCTTCTAAATATTTTTATTGGTGCGATGTTTCTGTAGTGTAGACACTGTCAGCTTCAGAGGCTGAAAGTTTATTTATCCATAGAACAGATAACAGATAAGCAGCAGCAGCAAATGAGAGTTTATTCAGCCCACCTCACCAAGGAGCCTAGAGATCACTTGGCAATCCCATCCTCCATGCCACTTCTGCTTCTGGTTCATGGGCCAGTGCCACTGAAGTTCTCAACAGATGATGCTATTAGTACAACCCACTACTATTTATCTTTTATGCTGTATGAAAGGGAATGAAAAACTTGTTTTGCTTACACAGTCCTGTGAAGAGCCATTAGGTGGTACTAATTGTGCTTTTGACTGCTGGCATCTGCTCTAGATGGGGTTCAAGTAGGGGCCTTGAAGGTAGAGGGCTTTCAAACACCCGTTTGCTTGCCAATCCCTTGAGAATTAACAACTACATTGGTATCAACATACTGAAAGACGTGTGATACCAGCCAGCAAGCCAGGTACTCTCAATGGCAGAGTAACACTTTATTGAAAGAGACAGGCACATGAGGGCGAAGCTGTGAAATAAAGATGCAGAATTTCTTGTGAGGCCTTTTAAAGCACTCTTACTGAACCACCTTGTCCAGATAGCATTATTTGAAAACTTTTGGAGAGTATTTTATTCTGTCTAAAAATATCACTCCCCCAAAGTGATTTATCAAGCCATCATATTGTGGATAAAAAAAATAAATTCTAGGAGTGTCTCTTGTACTTTTTGAAAATAGGCAGAATTTTATATGTAAAATACAATCATATTCTCTACAGATTCTTACCATTCCACATTTCTTGTGTTGACATTCTGTATTTTCTTCCAGTGCCCGTGGCCTGAATAGTAATGGTGTAGCACAAGCCAGGCAGTCACACGCTGCTTGTCCTGAGGACTCTGGGTAAAATGCTCATTCCTGTGTCTACAAGAACTGGTGTTATAATTTTCATCTTTTAATTGTGTTTAGGGCTTTTTCCCTGATAGAAGAAAAAAATCCACTAGACAACCAAAATATCCTTTATGGTGTAAGATGGTTCCAGCTCCTTTTCCCTCTTTGCTTGTGGCTTTTAAAGAGATCATTTCTGCAAGCAGCTAGGATTCAGCACCCTATTTTTGGCACAGTGTCCACGCTTCTGACTTTGCATGGGAAGGGTTAGAGCTGAGAAAGCAAAGCTGAGTATTTATATCACATAGGTATGTGAGCCTAGAGCCAAGCAGTACAGAAGACTTGCAGCGTATAGGTACACACCCCGTTCTGCACAGTGGACAACAACCAGAAGGCTGCCTCTGTGAAAACGTATTCCTTCCTTCTGGCATCCTTTCAGGCAAGCAGAAACAATGCATATTCCAAATGCTCCAAAGCATCCTCTGCTTTGCAGTCACAGAGGTCTGTTCATTAGCTGGTAAAGACAATGACAGTTCCTTAAAGTTACTAGAGTTAGACATGGATTTACTCCAAATTAAGGACTCGGCCGAGATTTTTTTTTTCTTTTTTTTTTTTTAATGCATTAGCAGATGGCAAATATGCACTGAGCACAGAAAAACTACTGGTTTTTGAGGGCAATGGCTGCTTGCAATGCTAATTTGGGGCTTTATGTTTATGCAAGCTAACCTGGAGGGACGCATTTCAGAGCTGGGTTGAAGCAGCAGAAAGACTCAAACAGCAAAGTGCAGAATACCAGTAACCCATTTAAAGCCGGGTGTGTGAGTGCAGGGCTGGGTGGCTGCTCATTCTGAAGAGATTCAGAAAATAAGGCTGGAGCAGATGTTAAGGGATCACAACTTCATATATTTCCCTCATTCAGTCATGTCAAGATGAGACCATTTGTGAAACCTTCAAAACAGCAAAATATTTGGCTTTACGTTTGGATTCAGGCTAGCTGACACTCCACTGCAAGCTGATATCCACATGTTCTCTGGGAAAGGATATCCACATGAGAACATTTTAGAGCACCGTTGTGTGGTGGAAAGCAACTAGTAATGAGCATCCAAAAGCAGATGCTGAGAGATGTTTACAAACCAGGTGCTGACTGACTGCTTTCATCTAGCAATTCTTTTGACAGATAAACCATAGAGTGATCTGCAAACTGTGATGACACAGACAACCTTTCCCTCCAAGTCCTGTTAACCTTGCTGCAGAAAGCAACCTGGTATAACCACAAAACAACTATTGACCAAGGCTGAACAACTTATGTAGTTCCAACAGTAGTCACAGAATAGGAATAAAATGAAAATCAAAGCTCAAAGAAGAGGGCGTTTTCCTGCCAACAATCCTACCCACAAATACAGTGGAAAGATCTGTTGCTCTCAGAGCAAAATTTATCCTGAAGACAACTGAAGCCACATAGTATGGTCTCCCGTGACTCCCAAAAAATGTTTTGTACCTCACTTTTTTATTTCTTACTTCTCTTATTTTTTTAAAGAATTGTGATATTCTGTGTTATGCCTGATATCATGCTGTTCCTACACATAAGGCATTCTTGTGTATTATGGTCCAACCTGTTTTTTTTCTATTTCTGATTCATTTAAGGGAATTGGGAAGACATTTTTGTGAGTGAAAAATCACACTGACCTCACCTGAAAATTCTGTGCACAGAAGATTTTAAAACCATTCCAATGGCTACAGAATGAATCACAATACAGCAGGTATTCAGCTATCTTTTTTTAATAAGTGTGCTTTAATTGGACAAAAGCATAGCTGACATGTTTAACTTACACATCTATTACGGGGTAGTACTCAACCACTCTCTTCTAATTTGATTTCCTGTGAAGTTAGCCATATTTTGGTCAAATAATCCTGCAGGTAAGACTGATTTCTCTGAACATATTTGCCAGCTGGGACTCCATTAGGTTAGAGCACTGCTTCAAACAGTTAGGACCCATGGACATTAATGTCATACAAATAAATATGTGTTGCTCTAGAATAGTTTTGATAACTAATTCATCGCACAGATTAAGTACAAACTACCCACTTGCACTGTTGATTTTTATGTCTCTGGCCACAGAGATCCCATGATATTATTCCTACTCTCTGACTACATGGCTGAGGATTTTTAACAGGAGAGAAGAGGGGAGGAGGGAGCTGACTGCTCTAAGTTCTTGTGCATGTCCACTCTTGATAATTTATTCATGCATTTTCTTCTGCTTCCTTGGTCGGTTTTTTCAGCTCATATTTATCATTACAGCTCCTTGGAAGTCAATGGAATAATATTCGTTTGTCCTCTTTTGACTGAGAGCATGACTGGATAAAATTTTAGTCAGAACTGAAGAATAAACTAGCAACCTTGAGTATTGTTAATCCAGCATCGAAGGGGCCTATTCCTTACAGGTACTCCTCCCTGATTCAGCACAATCTTTTGGGCATTTGTTTAAATCCCACTGTCAGTAATGGCCCACAAGCACAGGCTGAAGCCAAGCATCACAAAAAAATATTCTGATTGGAATTCTTGGAGTGTTTCTAACAGCAAACTATTTAAATGTGAATGCAGCCTTAAAACTTCAATTCAGTTTAGCACATCCTGAAAAGCCAGGAAAATGAGAAATCTTCCTTTGAATGTGGTAATGCTTGTTTTTGCTCTGAAGAATCATCAGTTTTCAGATTATGGCTCTAGTATTTTAAAAGCCCTTAAGACCAAGACAAAAGCCATGCTATTGATTAAAAGGAAAACCATGGACATGTTGAGAGTTCAAATACAGTAATGAAGACCCTTAAATATCAACATTTCTTCATAACATTTTAGTGCCTTACTGATTAGAGAAACTCAGGAAGACCAAAATAAGGTCTTCCTTGCTGTAAGCCAGTGGAGCTCATAGCCCCTAGCTGACAGTCATTTCCCTTAGCCCTACACACTTTAACCACCACATCCAGCTCTTAGTGAAGTGAGGTTAAATCCACTGAGGAGTGTCAGAAATGGAAATACACAAGGGGAGAAGAAAAAAAAAAAAAAAAAAGCCACACAACTTTCTAAAGCAGCTGAACTTGGAGAAGGCAGTCAGTGGAGGATTTAGGACAGTTTGAAAAGAGGTAACAGAAAAGGCCACTGTTATTATTTTCTATTTGAACATTAAAAAAAAATAATCAAAAATAGCTTTGCCAGAAGCAGAATAAATTCCACTCTGTTCCACTAAGCTGCATGTCATTGGCCTGATTCCTTGTACAGGAGAGTGAGCAAAGTTTGACCAGCAGATTTACTGGTATCTACTCCCTACCCCTTTTGCACCTGGTAGTATGCTTCTTTCTGGGCTGCCTCAGTAAGAGCAAAAAGTAAAAGGTCCTGCTCTGTTGCATCCCACAACAGAATCAGCCTCTGCTTCTCTCCTAGCAGAGACGGCCCAGAAGAGACCTCATAAGCAGGACTGGGAGGCTTATAAATAACTGAGACACTGGGACAGAGTTGTTCCTGGTTGCACAAAGTAAATGCCAAACAGGAAAATTCCTCTCTGGGAAGGTGTGCCAGGCGACATCTGTACATCTGGATTTTACTCCCCAAGGTAATGTTAGCTGGACAACATTCAGCTCCTGGTCTTGCAGATCTCAGCCTGACTGCCAACTGCAGATCACCCTCTGTCCCAATGGACTTCAGGGACAGTGAAGAGCAACTGAGCCCAGCACAAGAAAAAAGCCATCACTATGCAGGATCAAGCCCATCACAGGATGCAAGAATCAAGTTGTCCCTCTGACACTTGTGAGGGGATGAGGTACCAACAGATCAGCACAACAAATTGATGCCTGCAATAGTCACATAAGGAACATTTCAGAGGCAGCAACAATAATAATGAAAATAGAAACCTGGGTATGGTTTCTCTTCGATGCAAACCAAGATTTAAATATAAAAATGATAGGCTTCTGTTAATCCTTCTTAGGAAGTCATAAATTGTTAATCAGACCTTAGGCAGTGTTGTTTAATACCAACTTTAATAAAATAGCTGCCTGAAGCAGAAAGACAGTTGGGATCCTGACTCTAAAACTTTGGTAACCTCATCCACTTTTTTGTAGCCTGAGGCTCTTACACTACCATTGATACTAACTCCTTTGAAATATGCTCATTTTTTAGGTTGCTAAATTATTAAACACCCTATTAGTTGAAAGATTAGATGGAAAAAAGTCATCTCTGTATGAAGGAAAATGGATTGGAAGAGGAAGAAAAAGTTGAGGGAATATTTACATAAAAGATACAGGTCTGTTGTTGATATACAGAGGTAATCCATAATCCATAATTCATTTAAGAAATGAACCCATCAAATTACATAACTACGCATGACAAATTGCTACTGTTGAGCTATCCTACAATAAATTACAAGGAATCACTCCTGTCAAGAGTGTATTTTGTTTGAGACTAAAAAAAGTGATGTCGCTACAAGGTTGTTTTCCTTCTTGTTCCATAGGATATGTCTATCATACACAATATCTCAAACTTCCATCATAGAATTTGATTGGGGTAGAAAAAGTTCCTTTGTATGGAGCAACCACAAAGTCTCCCAAACTAAAACTGCTCTGAAAATTGCAAGAAAAGGGGAAAGAACGAGAAGGAAGGATGTTTCTTCCTCATTTTTCCTTAATATTATTTGTCAGTCAGGTGGGCAGATCTTTAGAGTAAAAAATAAGAAACAGTCATTTCCTGAAGTGTGATGACTTTTTAGTGTATGTCCAGAGCAGCTTGTTAGCATACTAATTGTTTCATTTAATATGCAATACAGAGCATACTTACTACTTTGAAGTGCTTATTCATGATATCATGGATATTAGTGTATATTTCTTAATTACACAACAGAACAATCTCTCCTCTTTCAACCTACACTTTCTGCTGCTCTGATTGGTTTCTCTAACTAGCCAGAATAATCATTTTGCCACACAGAAGCAGAAAAGGAAAAAAAAAAAGTAAACAACTTTAAAAGCCATTTTAATTTAATAACAAATTGGGAGCTGCATTTTGTGTTAAATTAGCACTGCAAGCCTCATATCAATTCAAGGCAAGGTTCCCTGTTCGTTACTGCTTAATTAATCAGTCCTGTTGCCATCTAAATGAAAAGTTTTCTCTCTTCCCTATCATCTCTAACATCTCATTTCAGGCAGCACATCAAGTTAATCTTGCTTACATTAGCAACTTATTTCTAATGGCTCAGTTCAATTATTTGGTTTGAACATGATGTTAATAATGCCAAGGTTGCAGGTTCAATCCCTGTATGGGCCATTCAATTAACAGCTGGACTTGAGGATCCTTATGGATTCCTTCCAGCTCAGAATATTCTGTGATACTTCATCCTATCCCAGTTTGCAGATGAATTCTGCTTCGTCTCTTTGCTTTTTTTTGGGCAGCTGGGAGTTGATGGTAAAACAGCAATTGCAAGAGTGAGCTCATCCAGCCCAATGGTGAACCCACCATGTAAGGACAAACATCTGCTCCCAACACACTGAAGTCTTCCCAGCTTTTGTCTTCCTGGTGTGCCTTGTCCTTCCTGAGGCAACATGGCACTCAGAGACATGGTTTAGTGATGGACTTGACACTGCTGGGTTAAATCTTGGACTTGGTGACCTTAGCGGTCTCTTTCAATCTAAAACATTCTAAGATTTGAATATGCACAGAGCTGAGCAAGGAATTATTATCTTATAAAACAATAGATGAGTACAAAACATTCCCATGGAAGAAGAGAAATCTGTAAGGGAAGGAGAACATGGAAAGTTGAGTGGTACCTGAAAGCAAGTCCTCATTACCCTTTATGCAATGTATCCTGGAAATAAAGCTGCAATAAGCACAAGACCTGCACTACCATTAGTAGTGTATATAAACAGTATCAAACATTCCACCATGCCACCTTCGAAGGAAGTGAAGAATAGGACTTGAACACCATCTGGTTGAAAATCTCCTGCTTATGCTGACCCCACCATACCCAGAGCTGGAAACTGCTGCCACTGCCAGAATCTGGTATTTTCTATCACCATCAACAAAGCACACTAACTCTGGGACTTAACAAAAGGCCTCTGCTGTTTCGAATTGCACCAAGCTGGCCCCAGTCAAACACTTACTGAAGCTTCAGTTGCTCGTATGTACTAGTCTCGGTGCTTGTCTTGTTCTCTTCAGCCTCCAGAAGTAAGTTTTCTGGCTGCTCCTAGTGCTGCGATGGCAGCCTGCCCGTGTCAGGATGCCTGTTGTTAACACTGCAATGCCCCCCCCCAGGCACCACCATGGCTCCGTAGAGACCCACAGGCTCCGAGACGTAACAGATACTTGCTCGGGTCGGGGCTCGAAACTAAATCTGAGCCTGAGGTGTCTGCATCACATGAAGGCTGGTTTTAATGCCAGCTCAACAAATATAAACACTTTTGTAATAAACACCAAACACATAATATTAAGTGACCATTCCAAGAGGATGAAACCTGTTTTTCCTGAATAATCCCAGTATTTACTTTTGCTCATCCAGGACTCAGGATGTTATTGCAACAGGGAAGAAGGATGTGCAGCATATTTTAACCTTCTAGATTTGCAGCAAGCAGCCTCTGACCTCACATTTACCAGCCTGGTTGAAATTACAACCTGCTGCTAAGGAAAACTCTGTCATACTTTAAAGTAACTCCGATATCAAGTAGCTTTGAGATATCTGACTAATGAATTACGGTGGATTAATGAGGAGCTGCTTCAGAAATCCTCAAAAGAGACCCTAACATGTTATAATATGGTAATACATTTCATTTAATAGCAATACGTATTATGTTCCGAGAAAAGTGGGAGTCCATTTTTGTGTGTTTTGTTGTGGTTTGCTTTTTTTTTTTTCCCAAGAGGAAGAGAAATCCTTCCTATAAATCAGAGTGTACACTTCTGTTTCTGATGGGAAACATTGCTCTGAAAAGCACTGACTTTCAAAGCTGCTTAAGATTATATTGTCTGCAGAATTGTGCTGATGGCTGTAAATACTAATAAATATGATACACTGGGCCAGCTTTTTTCTTCAGATGCTTATGCCCTGCTTCTTCTTAAGTGCAGATGACCTGAAGACACAGGCACCAGGAGGAAGAATCTGAGCTGAGAACTGGTTTTAAAGATGCAACGCACAGTGACATTTGCACAAAGGAAGGATGTTCCCATTACATGCCAGCAGAAAGAGCCAGGAAGTGAAAACCTCAGTCCAGTCCCTTCTATCCCCTCTGCAACTGCTGATGGGAGCCGACAGACAGCAGAGAATCTTTCTCTATGCTGTACAAGTGATCCAGGGCTATATTGATGAAGGGGCTTTAATGGGAAGTGATGACTATTCCTTACACAGGTTTTCTTTCTTTCTATCCCCATTTTGTGTAGTTTATTACTTAGGGATACAAATTATACAAATATTTGGTGGTCATGTTGTGGTCACCACGAAAATAATTTCGAAGTTGTAAACACTCCCTTACAAATCCTGACATCGTGATCCAGAACGACACTTAAGTATTCAAACAGCTGTGTGGACTTCAGTGCAGTTTATTGGTACTTTTAAAAGCAAACTGCTCTGGGACCAGGTATGATAAGTCAGAGAGAAAAACATGCTTTGTTTATGGCAGAAATAATTTGGTAATTATCAGCAGTGAGACGAGAAATACCATAGCAGGGCGTTCATATTATTTAGACTTAAATAGAGTTTAGATGAAATACAGAGTTTTATAAAACTGGTTGGCACAGCATGAATTGCTTAAAGGGATGTGGCTGGTGGACTTAAGAGTTGCTTCTACATCTTTTTCCCTTTCAGCCCTGACAGCTAAATTGAGCACCAATTTCGCAAAAGAAATTTGCTCCCTGAAAGAGATTCTACCTCTATATATTCCTGCTCTGTGATCTGCCAGAGCACTCTTCATACTATGAAAGTGAGGAAATAGGTTCTCTTGAATTCTTTTAGAGCTTGATCAGTTTGTCAGGCCAGCTCCAAAAGCATTAGGTCATAGTAGGTGGCACAGAGCTCAGGACCTGGTACTACTTCGATCTAAACTGGCCACATAACTTGTAAATGTAATGTGGTTTTTTTATGTGTCTTTTTCTACTTCTCCCTCTATTTTATTTACACAAAGATCAATACCTGTGTCAGGGGTATTGGTGTACACCATGTCCTTATTCAAGTAACTTCCCTTTGACTCACCTTTGTATCTATGTGCTAGGAATACTGCTCCTTAGATGTTTACAAAGCAGGGGTGCTTTGAAATGAATCCATACAGGCATGGACGTGAACAAGAGATAGTGTGGTATGACCTCTGGCTACCCCAAACCACAGGGAGCAGCATGCAGAATAGCCAGCCTTTTATGAGATTTTTTTTTAATCCTCTTCTCTCCCACAGGCATAAGTAGGTGGGAATGTATGAGGCAGGGAACAGTAAAGAAATTCTGTGGCCAGTCCAACTCGGCCAAATGCAGAGAGTCAGGTCATTGCCACCTTGCTTGGGGACAGCTCAGATTACTTTCTCCTGGGAATAAGATACTCAGTCTTGTCTCAGACAGCTTTGGAGCTACCCAGCCTCCCCCTTCCCCTTCACAGAAAACATGGCTGAACAAACAAGCAAAAAACATCCAGAAAATCCTTTGGGGAGAGGGTGTCAAAGTAGATGCAAGGAGTCCTTGAGAAAAATAATTGGCTTTCTTTTGGATGAGAAAAAGAGACCCAAAACTGACTTTTTTCCCCCCCATCCATTCTTTGATCAGCTCCAACAACTAAAGAGAGCAGGAGAGAGGCAGGAGGGTTGACTGCAAGCTGTACTTGCTGTAAGAGCCTGGTTCAGCATCCCTGCTGTGTTATGATCTCTTCCTGTGACCTTGGGCAAGTCCCTCACCTCCATCGTGATTCGCTTCCCCCACTGTAAAACACGGCCAATTAAACAGGCCAGCCTCACAGTGGGGCCGTGTGGTGAAGATGGGGAACTGTGGAGTACTTGAACAGGTTTTGAGTGAAGGCCTCTTGTCAATGAACTATACCTTGTCCCTTACTTGAAGTGAGACTCCCAAATGTCCACAGAGTATCTGTGAGTTCTTGGATTTGGGGTTTTTTTTTGCAGACTCCTATAAGCTATATAATTTCCTTTTTGTCCATGAAGATACTTTTGTCAAATAATGATTGCCAGACTAATGACACCCTAAAGTTACAAACCACCAGGTACTCAAAGAGAATCAATTCAGTGAGGAAACAGATTACACCTGAGTCCTTAGGGCAAAACTAAAAGCAACCGTGCTTTTAATTATTTTTGCTCTGGTACTGGATCTACGGGGATGAGGGAGGAGGACACCTTTTTCTAAGCGAGAGGGCTTTCCCTGGGGTGAGACTGTCAGTCCGAAGGTTGGCCCCAGTGCCGCAGTGTCAGCACCCCAGCTGGGGCCCACAGGCACAAGTGGTTCTCCCACCACTCCAAGGGCTCTCATGCAAGTCTGGATAACCACGACCTTCAACGCTAAGTGGAGTTACCATCAGAGGCAAGTATTCTCTTTGAGTTTGGTGTTTGCCTCGCAACAAAGCAGAGCTACATGCTAATGATCGTGTTGATTAAGCAGCCTTTGTGCTTATAGAAGCTATTAGCTGCCAATTGTAATGAGGGAACAGGGGGCTCTGCTTTCTACCAGACAGGCACGCACCTGCAGTACCTGGGGAAACTTGACTGGTGTTTAATTTTTGTGCCATTTTCCAATTCCTGCTGACCCTTCTCCTAGGTCCTCCTGCTCTGGCTCTGCGATTAGATGCAAAAGTGGGAATGCTGGAAAGATACACTACCTATTATCTCAGAGGCAGCTGTAAACATTACAGCACGATAATGAAATTAGTTTAGCTGAGAGGAATTACAGTACCCAGATAGTACCGGACGGATCTCATTCATAAAGTGCTCTCTTCTGTGCATTGCGGTGTGTCACTCGGGGAGAGCTGAGGGAAGAGCTGTATTTATGCTGCAAATCAAATCTAATAGTCACATTCTGGCGAGAATTAAGCGTTTTCTGACTATATATAAATATATATGCATATCCTGACAAGACAGGCTAATTAACCCATAAAATATTTGCCCACAAAGCAGTATTGAACAGGTTACTTAAAACATAGCAAAAGGCTGACAGTGCTCCTGAATGAGACCAGATGGAAATGTATATGCACTTTTTGTCTGTGCGCCTGGTGCAGAGGAGGGTATGGAGAGGGTGCCTTGTGGCTGGGTGTGAAGAAAGATAATGCAGTATCACTCCATCTTGGATGTTTCAGCATGGTGCTATCAAGTGCTCTGGCACCATCACAGTTAAGCAATCACTTCTTTGCTTAAAGATTCTTTCTGGAGGTCCAACACCCTAACTCAGGAAGGACACCATGCCAATTGGGCCTTTTCCATCCTCACAGGCTCCCCTCACCCTTCCCCATCAGCACTGATCCTCACTGCTGCTCAGAGGGTTGCAGCTGCAGAGGAAAGTATCCTTTCTGGTTTGTTTTGAGAGAGAAAATACTCAAGGAGCAGGCAGCTCCACAAGACTGGATGTACCAACCAGTAACATTAATTCACACCATTCTATGAACACTCCTGAAATTCGGTTATTCTATTTTCTTCTGGGAATGCTCTTGCTAACAAACAAACAAAAGCATAAACTCCAATATTTACAGTCTTTGTTTGGGCCTTTTAGTGCCAAATGCACAACCAGGAAAACAAACAAACTGGAAGACAACGGTGGCAACTAGACCCACTGGGAATAAGGAGATGATGGTCATGGGTACAAGATGGATAAGCCTGCCTGAAATGGGGTGGGGAAGTAGCTGATAGGTGATCAGCATCAGGACACACAGCAGCGCCCAAGAGAAGCTTAGAAACCCGAGCCTGGATGGACTTCCAACACATGCCAGTCACTGGGGAAGAATCAAAAAACAACTCCTAGGCTGAGATTTATGGCATAGAAAGACCAACTGGATATGAAGTACTCACACTCAAACTTTAAAAATGCTTTTATCCAGCACTTTCCCCACCTAATTCCACTGCAGCAACACCCACAGCACAACCCAGAGAGGATGACTTTTTCCGCCGATGTTTTGTGTTAATTATGCACTCTTCAAGGTTGTTTTTAAAATGGGGACTAACAATCTGCCCTGTACCTTTTGTTAAGCAATGAAGACAACTAACAGCTGCATTTAATATTAAATGTTCATGTTACATCTCATCTCTCCCCATCCCAAACGAAACAAGGCAAGATGCCATACCTTCCTCCTCACACAGCATAGTTTTTTTTTCAGACCCCTTGGAAAGGTCTGTCATGACTAAGCATGCAGCATGAGCAAAACAGATGCTACTGGATTTTTATCTCAACCAGAACACATTTAAACTTGAGAATGGTGTTTATGCTGCAAACTGAATCCTGCATAGAGTCAGCAGAAGTGATTCGCTCTGTGTGCCACAGAACTCTTCACCTTGTGCACAGGATGGGAGACTCACTTTAAAGACTTACATTGAAAAGATCCTGAATTTGGCCCCACTGTGGCAGTCAGGATAACCACAACTGAGTTTATCAGCCCTGTTTACACAAGCTATGAACCCAAGAAATTATACAGGAAAAGGAAAAATGAAAAAAAAGTAAACCCCAATGACACAAAGCCTTTGAAGACATAGGAACAGTTACTGCAGCTAACTAGGTCTTCAAGGGGTTAATGAAGAAGTCTCCCTAACACCCAGCTTCCAAGGCAAAGCCTTTCCTGCATGCTTATGATAATCAAAAGATACTGAAAACCAATTCTACTTCATTCTGGTATAATTGCAGCAGAGCCACTAGAGGAACAGTAACCATTATGTAAGATGAGGTACCATCACAGTGGGGCCTGCTGCTTCCAATGCATTCTACCCACTCTTTTTTACAGATTTCAGCTACCTTTCGTTTTAGCAATTAGCCACTATATCCAAGGAGATCCATAAGTAATTTCCTGCACATCTTGAGGCATAATGCTGCAAGATTGCACTAGAAAGGTAATGTAACTTAAAAGTAGTCAACAAAGGGCAGGTGACACACTAAAAAGTTCAGTTAAGCATGAGACAGAGACAACCATTTCATTTAATAACAGAAAAACGTTGCATGACCACCACAAAGCACACAGACATCTACCAGAAAACCCAACAGTGGTTCCTTCCAAACCCCCAAACACTGCAGGGTCCTATTAACAAGCAGCATATCAGGATGCTGAAAACTTCTTCAGTCAAAGAAAAATGATGTAGTACACTTGAGGGGACAGTGGTCTGGAGGGAGGCTCCTGCCCAGAGGAACCCAATGTGCCCTTGAGAAGAGGGTTGTTCATTTAGAGAAGGATCTCAGCTGGTGAGAGCACAGGCACATCCATAACTTCTATCAAGTTCACATTAGTTTTGACATCTTCTGCAGAAAGCAGGGGGAAAAAAACCCCACATTTTTTAACGTGTGTATGTTTTGCTTTGAAGGAAGCCTCTCAACTAAATATTATTGAAACAGCAGATGGCAAAATGCAAACTTTATGAAAGGTAAGGCTGCCTTGAGTGGCAGGTTACTGTTTGCATGGAAAAGCTGTGCAAGGGAAGAAGGGAGGGAGGGAGGGAGGGAGGGAGAGAAGAGTCAGAACTTAAGCCGCACATTTCTAGCTGAACAACTTGGTTAGAAAATGATGACCGTGTCTATAAATGTAATCTTTAGAGTGCTGGCATGGAGATAGGCAAGAGCTGTGAACCAGTGTGAAAACTGAAATACCTAGAGGGACTAATAAGTCCCTACGGGGACCCCAGTTACTTAAATGGCTGCAAAGGATAATTGCAGAGAGCTACAACAGGACTGAATCAATGCCATTTTCCCTGACAAATAAAAAAAAAGAAAAAAAAAAAAAGTATTGCTGCTCTGATTACGTTATTCTGTGACTGACTGCTTTTCTCTTCCCTCCCCCCAGTCAAAAGTCAACTGCAAACCACTAGAAATATGTCCAGAAAGATTACAGTGCAGCTGAAAGCTGGACATATATAAGATTATATATTTACTGGTGCTGGGTCAGATACCATCCAAGAGGAGAGGAAAAAGAGATTCAGCCTTGCAGTCTTTATTAGCATGTTTGGGCTCTTTAAAGGAGCTATCCGATTGTGTCATTGCTTCCAGGCCTTTAAAACTGTATATATCCATGATAAAGGAATCTACTTAATCTTGATCACAAGCCTCCGAGCCCTACCCGACTCTCCTGTGACATGCAAACTTATTGCCTTTAAACAGGAATTAGTAAAAAAAGAAATGAATAGGGATGCACCATTACCCATAGCATTATATTGCTCAGGAACAGATGTTAATCAGTTTTATGGAATGTTTTAAGCAACATGCAAGTACTTTTGCCCAGAACTGTCTGCATAATAAAGATTTCAGCCCAGCAAATACAGGAGATAAGACTTCATCTTGACTGGGAGAGCTATGTCTATTTTGATTAAAACCAAAAAGGTCTGTGCGATCAAGCAATTTTATTCCCTTGGAATTATGTCATAACCAGGATGTTACTACACACGGTCCTGTGACAAAAGGGAATGGAAATAACCTTGCTCTCGATTGTAATGTTCTTCTTTCACCAATGTTCATGCATGTAGCTCATGAGGTACACATGTAGGATGTACATTCCATCCTCAGAGATTCCTGAATAGGCAAGAACTGTACTCTCTATTCCAGCTGGGCTAGAAGAACAGTAAATTTGGAGAAAAGACTGACCTTACACTCTGTAAGTAATCTGTGCTACTCAATCTCTCATGCAGTGCTAACAGAACTTTAAAATCCCACACCACACACGAGTGAAAGGAAAAAGGTGCCCTGTCTTCTCAATTTGTACAAAAGTAGTAGCTGTGCTATCGTGCTGAGAGTAATTTCAGTCGTTAAACTTCTCGAACCTTGAATGTCATCAGGAGTTACTTAGGTGACCATCCACTTGCACTTAAAAAGTACTGCATTTAACTCTCCGTAAAATATGGATTTTATTGCAGCAGTGACAGGACTCCTTTCCACAGCCACTGACCTCTACTGCTATTGCTTATCTCTTGACTCAACCTTTTGCATAAGAACACACAGCTGTAGTATGCAAGCTGTTTTCCCTGTGTGTGCATGTAAGTAGGTATTATATACATATGAATACATAAATAGTTCAACCTAGCTGACACAGAAAGTATGTTACCGGCTCCTTAGAAACATTTACTACACCACCAAATTCAGTACTTGCTTTCTGCAATTACTCAACTTCTCTCCTGTAAAAATGCCTGTACGCCTAGCCTCTTACTTCCATCTCCTCCAGCACTCCCCAACCCGTTCTTTTATCAAATAAAAGACTTCACATTTGTCAATTCCTGTAACGTCCCCAGATCTGCCCGCTCTGCCCCCTTCTTTTCACTAAGGGAGCGCCTCATTTCAGCTGTGCTCTACATTCAGTTCTGCACTTTGCCTCGGTTTTCGCTCATGATCCGAAGGGTTTTGCCCTGTATTCATTTCACAGCAACTAGGCAGTATCAAGAAACCGAGACAGACTTTTAAAATTACTATTTTCTAGTTATTAATAATTTTGTTGTTGCTATTACTAATTATTACTCTTATTCTCTTCCAAGCACACACGACCCTTCTCCCGCTCTCACCACCTCTCCTCGCCCGAAGTATCTTGCTGGCGATGACAATCCCCAGGAAAACGCCGCATCCCTTCGCCCGACTTACAACGCCAGCAAACGTGGTCCCCACACGCCCCTGAGCATCGGGCAGGGCGCGGAGCCCCTGGGGGGCCACCCAGGCGCAGCGGCGGGGGCAGAGCCCTCCGCAAGACAGCTGCCAACTTTGCAAAATAAGTGCTGTCCCCCTCCTCCGT
>VZTR01019770.1:6938-17954 GCA_013400775.1 Chaetops frenatus | reverse complement strand
ATGGGCTTCTCTTTCCACTGGTCACTGCAGGTCCCTGCCCAGGAGCCAACTGCATGACAACTTTTCATCTTAGACACGTTATCATAGAGGCGCTACCACCGTTTCTATCTGACCCAGCCTTCATCCATGGCACATCCATCTTTGGAGCTGCCAGGAATTGGTTCTGCCAGATATGGGAGAAGCTTCTATCAGCTTCTCACAGAAGCCACTCTTGAAAAGTCCCCCACTACCAAGGCTTGGCTATGTAAACCTAATCCACTAAGGTAGGCATTAGCATTTCAGATTTGTTATGTTGTTACATATTCTGGCCAGAAAATCAACACCCAAGACCCTGAGAGCAGGAAAAGGAATCTGGTGAATGTTTATAGCTGACTTTCTATTAAGTTATAATGAGCTAAACTAGACAGTGGTCAACAGATGGAGAGCCTGTGTGTCAAAATCAGCAGTTTCTTGAATCCCAGCCAAATTATTATGCTCCTTGAAGTCAGTAACAGATTGTGCCCAAAAGGCAATCCTGACTGCCTTCGCTAACAAAGGTCCCACATGACTTCAGCTACTATTCCGTAACCCTAAAAACACAGATGAGTGAGATACATGGAGATACATTTGAGTGATTTTTACATTTCATTTTATGTGCTTAATATCTGGAAGAAAGCGTACTGAGTAATAAACGTAGGAACAAAAGGACAAGATGTGTCATATTGCATTAGAAAGGTGAGGCAAGGTCCCCACGCAAATGATTTCTCCTGGATATATGCTAGCTCTATGGAAAAGGCAAGGAGGCAGACAACAGCCTCACATATAGACAGCAGTCTATCTGCTAGAGTTACCAGAAAGGAGTTGAACCCCAATGAGATACATGACATAACAAATTTTTTCAAGTAGGGCTCAGCTGTAAAAAAGTACATCTTTATGTTCAAGACCGGAACAAGATTTTACTCTGAATGTTAAATAGCTACTATTCTCTTTCCAATTCTATAACCTATCATTTACAAGGAGCTTTGGAGGTCCTCAAATATGAGGTACAGAACTGTGAGTAATACTTTGACATCATAAACTGTCTGCCATCACAAGGGCATTTTCTTGACTTCTACATCTTCCTTGAGGTGGGAAAGAACCCTATAAATCTCAGAAAATATTTTGTTTTACAAGTGCACACAAAAATAGACTATGAACAGTCCTTGTAGCTTGCTTGAGTCTTAGTACTGTTCTACAGCAGTAAATGAAACAGAAAGCCAAATTCAGCCAACCAGTGGTTGTCCTCTGTATCACTTTACTTTCACGGCCTAACAGCTGGTCTTGGTTACAGAGTACCACCTACACAATTAATTGCTATCCCTGCATTTTGTGGCTTTTTTGCAGATGATATTGCTTTACAAGGCACAGTTTTCAAACAGCTGTGGAAGAATCACCACCATAGCAAGATCTCAAGCTTCCTCTGTCCTAGTAGCTCTGAAGAAACTGAAATGACTGCTTCATTTAAAAAATTATAGGGAACATTTCTCTTGGGCTACAGGCTTATTGCAAAACCTGCCTGGATATAGTATCTAGTATATTTCTTAAAAAGATTCAGTAACAAAAACAAGGACATTGAAGTTAGAGGAGTTTTTTTTTAATATGAAAAATTCAATACAAACTTCATGGATATAATAGATACACTGATTGCTATTTACTGCTGTGCTAAAGAGTAAGAGACTATCACCACCTCAAATAGCTACAGACTACAGAGGAATACTTGGTTTACAACCAAATCTCAGATGTTTTGTTTTTTCATGTTTCTTACAGGTTGATTAAAATGAGACAAGCCAGATAAAGCATGATATGTTACCATTTTTATTAATACTAGGTATTAGGTATGTGAGAAAGTAATTCAGCTCTCAGATCTTCTTTTCTTTTTTTTTTAAAGCCAGGCTTTTTTTGAATAAAATACCCATTACATTAAGTCCATCTATGCAGAAATGATCCTCCAACCCTACAAACCACCTAGGAGACTTGGCAGAGTCTAAGCAAGCTCAGCCTAACTGCACCAGTCTCACAGCAAACAGAACAGTAACCAGACACTTCAAGCCCTCTTAAGACAAGTTGTTGCTAAGGTATGTGTAGGCATAACGCTTTTCTGACAGCTATTCCTCCACACAGAGGCTGGAGGGCTCTTGTATTGCAATCTCACTGATCACAGGAATCAGACAAGGCAGAACAAACAAACATTCTAAGGGAACAAGGAGCGCCTGGCTCTCAGGCAGCCTCCAGTGGAATCAAACACCAGCTTCAAGGGGATGAATGAAGTTACTCCTTCTTATCAGATAGGTCTTAAAGGTCTGTCTGTGAATTAGTTAACTTTAAATTTTTGGATTTTACTATCACTTGGCAATTAGAAGAAAGTAACTAACTAACTAAAAATTTAGAAATAGGCAGATTTTAAAAAAGCAACAAAATTCCAGGTATTCCCCCAACAAACTTTAAATTTTACTTATACAATAGAAAAAGGCTTAGTAAGAAAGCTGATGGAAAAGTTTTCATATAATATTGTCATTGGGAAAGACATCTGCACAAAGACAATGAAGTTGTAACAAATTCTTACTCACCATTCAACTTTTGTTTACTTTTTGCCTTACTCCATTTGCAGTCCAACAAAAATTGATGGAAATCTGGTCTTCAGTATGGGACACATTTTTAGTCCAGGAATACAAGTACAACAAAGATATGGCCGATTACCCTTTGAAATACCATCTCTCCTTAAAATATTTGGATTATGCTCTATTTTTAATTATTTCTGTATCCAGAGATGACTATACAATTTTACTCCACCTAGTATTTACACTACATGAATTACTGCAAGGAAAACTTCAAAAATAGTATTAAAACATGAAAACAAATATCTTAGAGGACTCAGCCTACAGGTACAAGGCTTCATTTAAATAAACTTGAAATCTACAGTTAAAACACTGAAATTGATCAGTTACAGGAAGAAAAAAGTGTTTTTCTTATAACAGGACTTAAAAAAACCTGACTATCAGATTGAAAGCATATGTAAGTATTGCTTAACAGGCCTAGACCTATTTATTTGACTATTAGTTTTGATTACAGAAAATTCTTTATTATTTGTCTTATAATAAAAAAATAGCATCATCTGTCACAGCGTAATTTGAATTTGATGAAAATCTTCCTCCAGCTCCTTGTGCAAATCTATACTAAAACTGTCTACCATATCTGAAAAAGAGACAAGCACAAAATCACAAATCTTAGCAAATTTTCTCAATATTTTTACGTGAAAATAAGTAGAGTGGAGAGATCATCGCCACTATCATCAATGTTTTAACAGCCACTAATTAGAAACTTAGACAGATGCACTTATTTTGAAAATTTCAAATACATAGCTACAAGGCAAATTCCACCAGCTTATTTAGCCTGAAGACTTCAGCAATTAGAAAACATGTCAAACAACAGCTAAAACAGCAGACTACTGACTTGCCTTATGAATAGGAAACCCTGAAGACAAATTTAAATGTAGAAAACCTCACTGTTATGTGATTCCTTAAACCAGTGTTTATCTTCAAAAGTATTCTGGGATAAGCTGTTGATGATTTTTGACACAAAAAAAACCAAAACAAAAAACAAAAACAAAAACAACAAAAAAACAAAAACAAACAAACAAACAAACAAAAAAGTCCTGAAACTAGATAATCACTGCACTTGCAACTTTTCTTACCTGTAGATACATGGGCAAGGAATTCAGACATTACCCAGCAGAAAACCTACATTTATGGAAGTGATTTCTGTATCAGAATCAATCTGGTTTGGTTTTTTTTTTTAGGAATGAGGATTTAAGAAACTTCTAAAATGGCAGTGGTTAGCACAAAACCCTATTCCACAAAAGGCAAAAACCTGCAGGTTTTCTCAAAGGACAGCAATTCCCAAACTTGCCCATTTCAGGAGGAGGACTTGGCTGAGTGTGGATCCACTATCCCAACGTGTACTGACAGAGTAAAACAAAATACCAGCAAGCCAAGGAGTTGGTTTATGTTGCTTAACAGAGGTGAATGACAAAGTGCAGCAAGGCACCCTGATAGTGGAAGCTAGTTTTATCCCAATTAGGATACTCAAGTCAGAATTTTAAAATCCTCTGCTGGACCCAGCAGGGTTTCCCAGGGAAATGGGCTATGACCACCAACCTGGGTTCAGGCTGTGAACTTCAGCACCCTGGGAAGACATACACGAGTGGGTGAGAAGAAAACAAGCCAAACTTTGGCCTGAACACCAAATTGTTTTAGGAATGTGCAGACAGACAGGAGTGGGGGAAAAAAAAAAAAGCCAAACTTTGGCCTGAACCCCAAATTGTTTTAGGAATGTGCAAAAAAAAAAAAAAAAAGTACTTCAGACGATGGAAGATTATTTTAAAGCCTAGCTTTCCAAGGAAACCAGGGCTACCACATCACTGTGTGTTTAGCAGAAACCAGCCCTGCAGGAAACCTGGCCCTGCCACCTCCATAGATCAAGCAGCTGTGGGCTAGGTATTTCTTTGTGGGTTTTCTCCCTCCCCACCTTCCATAAAATGATTTGGAGGAAAGTGATTTTGTGCCTAGTTAATTAGAGAGGCGTAATGTTTCAGGTGCTATCTGACTGCATTTCCTGAAGAACTCGTATTTCCTTATGTCTCCATGTGGATGTGAGAAGAACTCGGCATCAAAGAAAATAAAAAGGGAAAAGTTCCATCAGTTACAGATTGGCTTTCTCTAAAAAAGATCTCATTAGGTTTAATAATATATTGAAACTGATTCAAAAGGTATCATTAATAGATCAAGTCTCATACCAGCTCAAAGATGCAATGTGCTTTCTCTCAGTACAAAACTGAAGTAAAGAGTTGACAGGAAAGAGGAAAAGTTACTGACAGGAAGGACAGTGAAGTTCTCAGCACCAGGATTAAGCCTACCATTTCTTGGCTCTCTCTGTGGCTCTTTCATCCTTTCTTAAGTTCCATCCCTAAAAACCAGCACTCAAATGCCATTCAATTGGGTTTTTTACGAAGGAAGACAGCATGGTTCTGTTTTCACAAAAAGACAAAGTTTCCTATTGTCTGTGGGGTTTCAACAGTCCTTGGACAACAACAAAGCTGTATACTTCTGGATTTAAAAAAAGAAGTCCACAACTGAAAAAGGGGAAAAATGTATCAAAAATAAGGATTATTTTCTCTACATGAAAGGGAAGCAGATAAGCTCTACGGTCAAGAATAATGAGACCCAAGCTTTCTATTGTCTGAATATAAAACTCTTGGTAATTTTAATAAAATTACAAAGAAAATATGAGCTTGAAAAGCCAGTTTCATGCCAAGTTAGAGGCTTTGATGATAAGATAAAGATAAAACACCACAGGGGTGATCCACATATGCCTGTACTTTCCCTAAATGGATACTGCTTTTATGAACTAGGCAATGGGGAATAAGCTTTGTGATATGTTAATTTGTTAGGGCTAGAAAGTCATTATACAGAACAAAAGCAAGTGCCACTTTGACACTTAAAACCAAACATGTTTTATGAGACAAGTTGCTTTGACATCAAAATATCATATGTCATGCGAGGGTACACACACACAAAACTAAAAGCTAATGTCATAATTTCATGGTACATTAAGAAAAATGAAGATTAAGGTACATCAATATATTATCATATCCGAAGTTTTCATGCAGTGTTGCATATACATAGCAATGAAAATTTAAATTAGCTAGTTTTAAGTCAAAATGAGTGTAAAACTCTAGCCTTTGGAAATGTTCTCTCAAAGGAACCTCACAACAAGAGCTCTTCTCCTTCCTTATTGATTTTAGCTAAGAAATAATTATAAGAACAGCTTGAATTTTCTACTATGTATCAATTTCTATAGTAAACTTGTGGGTGAATAGTTATTAAGAGACAAACCTACAAATTAGTAAACCATTACATGAAAGTAATACAATTGCAACAGAAATTTAGTCTGACCTCAGGAATGTTCCTTGGCAAAAATCTATATTGTCGAAAGACAAAAGAGAAGCCACATTGCTTTCAGATAGGTTTGGAGATGAAATTCTGGATGAGTTCAGGAAGAACATAAGCAAATAATGACAGAATAGAAAGTATTAAAAATTACTATTACAAAAAATTCACCATGGCTATGAGCACTTCCTCCTCTTCATTATGTTTCAGACACTTAAAAGAACTACTACATATTGCTCTTCCATGTTTTCTCATAAGCCTCTTATCTTTGATAGCAAAGCTAGAGATTCATAACCACTTGTAAACATTCAGACAAGGATGCTAGATAAGTTTCCTAAACTTATAGCCAACTTTACTATTAAGGGTATTTACTATTATTATTACTTATTTACTATTATGGGTAGATTAGTAACAACCACTATAAGGGCTAGCTGAATAATTCTCCAGGACTAAATGATGAACATTTCTGGAAGTCAGATAAGTACTTTCATTTCATTCCAAAAATAACTTTTCAAGTGCCTTATATGATTTTCAGATAACATTTTAACTATCACTTCAGACTTTGGTCAATACTGCAAAAATAATGTACCCAGTGAACAGTTGTTCATAATAATGAAAAAATAGTATCAGCAGCAGAAAGCATGTAACAGATAGAGGGACATGTCAATACAACCTGTGAAAATTTCCACTACTAAAGAGCACTAGTAGTCTAGCTATGGCCTCCATAAAACTGGCAATTGAATATTTATTGAAAAATACTAATCAACTTCTGATTCTCACTAGCTGCTTAAAGCCCTTACAGGCAACTGAATAGCCATGTCCAAATGGAGCAATTAGGTATCTTACAGCATCCTGAAGGAGTAGACAATTGCTCCGTATTTAACTGTTCTGAGAGTTGATTATCATGCACATTTTTTTGGTTACTGCAAAAGTTTTGCTAGAACTGGAAACCAACTTCCCTGGAATCTTAAAGTTAACTGACACTCTTGGTGAGATTGTTCCTTGCTAAGATGAACAGACAATATTCATGAAACGTTTGTTTTATGCTGCCAGTCTATTGTTCCCTCCCTCCCTCCTTCTGAGTGCCTTTTCCTGCAAGCCACAGTCCACTGATGCACTCTTCCCACACTAAATATGTTTGTATTACTGCTACTTCTTCACATCAAACCAGACTGGCAATTATTTTTTCCACTTTTCATTTCCTCGGTTTTCCATGCTTTATTTCACATGCTACCTTCTACATGTTGGACTTCCTGTGAACCCTTTTCCAATTATTTCATCACCTTCTATATATAGTAATGATGAAGTCATCTCCTGAAACTATTTTCTCTATTAGTAAGAATTCTATATTAACACATTCTCCACTTAAAATCAACTAAAAAATGTACTTGTGATACTGGAAGTATCTGGCAGTGCTGACAATGAAGACCTTTAAAGTCTCTACAATGCGATAAAAATGTACAAAGGTTGATGTCTTTAAAGTATGTTCAGCCACAATAAAATTGTGAAAAATTTCTGGTTTTTCAGGGTTTTTAATGTATCTACATAGCTGGAGGAATATTTTTATGTTTTCAACATCTGCATTTTTTTAAAGAATGACAATTTAAGTAGTACATCAAGCTACTTAACATTTAATTTGATTATTTAGAACAAGAAGAGTCAGTAGACTCCTCATTCTGAATTCCACTTGCAAATTCCACTCAGCTCATTTCCACAGTTTTGTTTTGTCCTCTAATGAACTTGACTACAGAAAGGTTTAATCATGACTTCTACATGACAAGATCAAGTACCACAATTTTTTGCCATTCTTAGAGGTAGCATCCACAAATCTCATCTTCAGAAACTGAGGTCTTCAATAAACATTGCTGAGTAATACAAGATAGTAATATATAACTATCTATACAATATGCAGCATTCATTCTATATTTAATAGAAGTAATACACGTAATATAAGATGCTGAAGCACAGAACGCTTTTGTTGCATTTCTGCAGAGCTCATGCCTAGCTCCAGCACAGCATTACCATGCTAAGTTTAGAGGAATAAAGAACTTCCACAACACGACAGAAATACACACGAGACACTCAGTTTTCACATCAAATATCCAAGATTTTCGTTGTATTAATGTATATTTGAAATCTGTTTCACAACATCTTTTATATTTCCATAATAAATATGATAGCTTATTTTTAAAAATTGTTTATGCTCTAAACCAAGCTGTTTAGGGAAAGTTTTTTTACAAACCCCCAGATCTATTTTGCTTTTTGAACAAAAAACTTGCTGTATGACTATTCTCTGTTCACACGAGTATTCAGTGTTTGCTAAATGGTTTATGTAGTTATTACTACATCTGCTTGTATCAGTTTTTCAAGACTATTTTATTAACAGTGTAAAATTCAGCAGATTAGCTACTCTTTCCCACTTTAACTAGTTTAACCAGATACCCAGTGCCTCTGTGGGAGTCTTATAAAAATGCCACAGTACCATAAGTTCTTCTAAGTGGCAAAATTTTCCCAAGCAATGTAGAAATACATGTTAGTACTATTCTATAACAGTGCTATTTTGTTTGCTGCGGGGGTATTATACCAGCTAGATACGGTTCAGGAATCACCTCTGTAAGATGAGTTAAAACATAAGCACAGATTAGGACAACTAGTAAAAAAGCCCCACCTTCTAAAATCAAGGAAAAAATCTCCAATTGATTTAATGATGCTTGTATTTTATCCCAGAAGTGTTGCCTTTGTGCTTACACACAAATAATAATTATTTTAAAAGATATTAAATTTTCCTATTTCTTATGCTTTGAACAATCACATCAGCCATTTCACCACTGGCTTCAGTTTCTGGCCAGTTTAATTTTCTCATTTCCTAACAAACTATACTGTTTACTTATGCTTCAGTACATAATGTTTATTTATTATATTTCAGAAGGTGCTTCCCACTAGATTTTCTAAAAATTATGTACTAATTCTACTTATATTGTCCTCAAGTTCTGCCAAATTGCATTTTGACATCAAAGTTGACTTTCTTCCCCTAGAAGTGGCTTAATGAAAACTGTGCAGGGAAAATAGCAGCCTTGTGCTGGAGTCTCAGAGCACCTTTGGTTCTGCTTCAAATGAGTTAGAGAAGCTGGAGCTGGGAGTCCTATGCCTGAAGAGAAGAGCAGCAGAAAAGCCAAGCTTTGGCTTTGACAGGGAACAGATAACCCTCTGAGAGCAATCAAGCATACACAATTACAGTGATGTGCTGAGCTAGTGACAGGTAAAACTGAGTTTCCAACACCAAAGCATTTTGAAGAGCCAAGCCTTTGCTAAGTTCAAAACTTGGCATTCTACTAAGCAGCAAGAAGCTGACACTTCAGGTCCTATTTTGCTTAAGAAACGCAAAGTAAACATCTACTTTCACACCTGCACGCTGACTGCACTTTTACAACGGTGAAGGTCAGCTTGTAACTTGGGAAATGGCTACACTGAACATGTAAACAAGCTCCACTTGCCCTCTGAGCCAAGCAATAGTATTAGGCAAATATTGAATCAGAGCCAATTGCATTATGCACAGATAGTGAAGCCTGTTTTCTTGAAAGCACTTCTGTGGGAGTCTGCACAGCATGTCAGATGAATGATCTCGAAACCAAGACCTGCAAAAAAACTTGTCTGTAAAAAAATGAAATGCTGAAGTACTTCTCACAGTCCATGCTACAACATGAACTGTGAAGAGTTCAGAGCTCTTAATATAAATTACATATTCAGACTGCTCAGGGTATCACTCTCAATACAGTCCTGAGAATTATCAAACTGAATTCAGGTTTAGAAATGTAAGCTAAGTATTTCTCAGGTCAGCAGATTTTTGGATACTAATAGTTAGAATATACAGTTTTTATGTGCAAATGTTACACTAGAAAGCAATAAGCATGATGTAAAGAGAGAACGGCATCTGCAGTGTTTGCTACTGACAAGCCCCCTAAGGCACTAGCAGGAAACAAAATCTACACACACTTTCCTAGTTTTATTCTAAAACAAAATGCTTTGTGATGTTGTGCAACTTTTTTCCATCCATTTACCTACAGGAGTGAATAAGCGTATGCAGTCAATAGGAATTAAAAAATTATTTTTTAGCTGGTTTGCATTATAAGCTCTAAAATAGACTCTTTCTTATTAAACTGTATTTCAATGTCATCTCAGAGTCTTACATTTGTCTTACCTTACAGATAGAAAAAAAATGTAAATGTTAACATAAATAATGTGAGGCTTTTAAAGGGTATTAGAAATTTGGTCATGTGAATTAAGCTTTATGTAATTTTTTCTTATAAGAATAATGACCATTACAGATTCCTGTTTAATGCAAGAAACTAAAATGAATGATTTTTCTGGACAACAAATGCCTGTTACTTAGATAGATACTTAATTTAGGAGACCAATTTAACACTTCTGAAATTGAGGTCACTTTAAAACTTAATTGAGATTACTTGCAACACAAGGACTATGTATTTCCTGTATACCATAATTCATTAATTAAGTTACACATAAGGTTAAAATGTAAGTATTTAAAGAGGCACACTCCACTTGTTTATTATGAGATTTTGCTAATAATGAACTTGTTTCAAAACAAGAAGATTTTAATTTAAACAAATCCAAATATATTAGGGTAAGAAACTGATTTTTTGGTAAGAAATTCATCACGAAAAATGAAGACTTAAATTAATATGGAATTAGGTATAAATATAACTGTTGTGGTTTAAAGGACAACAACTTTTTTTTTTTCTCTTTCCTGGGGGCGGTTCTTTGTTTTTCTACTTCCGCCGGGGCACAGTTTCCAGCAGAGGTGAGGAGCCCACGGATTGGCTAATTTTAAGATGGGCACTTCATGTAGCCACTTGAAAATTAGAGGCGTCTTTGCGAAGCTTACATTTTTAGGAGCGGGAAGTTTGAGACTCTCTTCGACTTCTGCCCGCGGGGAAGGTAACACCGGCGTGGCCCTGGCCGGCCGCTCCGGGCCCCAGGGCCTGGGGGCCGTGCCGGAGCTGCGGCCGGGGCCCTGCTGGGTTTCCCCCCCCCC
>VZTR01019764.1:0-14422 GCA_013400775.1 Chaetops frenatus | reverse complement strand
CAGCCAATGGCCGCCCTCCCGCCCGCCGCCCCTGCCACCGCCACCGCCCGGCCGGTGACTAAAGTCCTTCCCACGGCCATAAAACCCCCCCGAGCAGGGACATCGCCGCCGGGAACACGTCGCCGGAGGATGGGGACCCGCTCGGGAGACCTGGCTCAGCCCCAGGTGAATGCAGGCGCCGTCCCTGTCCCCATCCCCATCCCTTCCTCGGTGTCACCCCAGGGCGGTGGGGAGGGAGGTAGTGGCCGGGGACACTGACCGCAGCCATGGCCAGCTCAGGGTCGGGGTGCCCTGCTGGGGCTGGCAAAAGCCAGGTGAGCCTGGGGACGGCGGTGAATCCCGGGACCAAGGGGACACGCGGGAATGCTGCGGCTGGGACTGGCTGTGAGCTTTCCCAGCACCGGCAGTGGGGATCCCGCTCCACACTTTCCAGGAACAAACCACCACGTAGGGACCAGTGGGTTTGGGAGCCCAGACCCCTCTTGGGGGTCAGAGCAGGCAGCGGGTGGGACTGACAGGACACACATGCTGGGGCCATGGCCCAGTGTCACCCGCGTGGCCCAGGACAGAGCCCAGCCCCTGTCCCGTGGGACACCTAAGTCCACACTGACCCAGCTCCCACCTCGCCCTCACTGCCAGAACGGGAACTTGGCTCTGGCCCCCGCGGGCTCCCCGCAGACCCCCGGGAAGGAGCTGCCTGCAGCGGGCAGGGTGAGTACCGGGGCACCCCGCGGGCAGCACCACATCCCAAATCCATCTGTGACACATCTGCGGATGGAGACCGGCCAGCCGGGAGCCCTCCCACCCCTGCGGGCACAGGGGCACCCATCCGGCAGGGCGTGGTGCCCGTCCCTGCACGCAGCCCCGGGTGAGACAGGCTGAGCTGTGCCCCCACAGCAGGACCCCGGGGCGGGCACCAGGCCCCCCCGGCCGGAGGTCGACATGCTCTACAGAATCGAGGACGTGCCCCCCTGGTACCTCTGCATCCTGCTGGGCTTCCAGGTACAGCCTGGAAAGTGGCAGCCCCCAAATCCCCGCTCCCCGAGGTGTGGGGCACTCCCCAGCCCCTCTGAGCCCCCCCCTTGCCCCCCAGCACTACCTGACCTGCTTCAGCGGCACCATCGCCGTCCCCTTCCTGCTGGCCGAGAGCCTGTGCGTGGGCAAGGACCAGCTCACCGTCAGCTACCTCATCGGCACCATCTTCACCTGCGTGGGCATCACCACGCTCATCCAGACCACCGTGGGCATCAGGTAGAGCCGCGGCCCCGGCGGGTCCCCCTGCCCAGCCCCGGGCCCGGGCGCAGGTATCCCTCTGTCCCCCCAGGCTGCCCCTCTTCCAGGCGAGCGCACTGGCCTTCCTTGTCCCTGCCAAGTCCATCCTGGCCCTGGAAAAGTGGCGATGTCCACCTGAAGGTGAGGGCAGCGGGGTGCAGGGGGTGTCCGGCCTCTCCCCACCCTCCGGGACCACCTCACCGCCCTTCATCCCCAGAGCAGATCTACAGCAACTGGTCACTGCCGCTCAACACGTCCCACATCTGGCAGCCCCGCATGCGAGAGGTACATCCTGCCACCACCCCGCGGGACCCAGACTCCCGGGCGGGCTGCTGACACCCTCTCCCGCACCTCTCCGTGCCCTGCAGATCCAGGGGGCCATCATAGTGTCCAGCCTGGTGGAAGTGGTCATCGGGCTGCTGGGGCTCCCCGGGGCGCTGCTCAGCTACATCGGGCCGCTGACCGTCACCCCCACCGTGTCCCTCATCGGACTCTCCGTCTTCCAGGCGGCTGGTGACCGGGCCGGCTCCCACTGGGGCATCTCCGTGCTGTATGGCGTGGGGACACGGGGGACAGGGTGGCAGGGTTGTCCTGGCATGGAGCCGGGAGGATGTCAGGGGCACGAGGGATCCCGTCTGTCTCCCCCCCCAGGACCATCGTCCTGATTGTCCTGTTTGCCCAGTACCTGCGGCAGGTCGCCATCTGCCTGCCCGGCTACCGGCGGGGCCACGGCTTTGTCCTGCTCCGCATCCAGATCTTCAAGATGTTCCCGGTAGGGACCGGCTCAGAGCATCCTGGGGCGGCCCCAAATCTCCCTCTTTATCCCCACGTGGGCTCGGGAGCGGTGCGGGACGGACCCGGTGTGTGCCCCGCAGATCATCCTGGCCATCATGCTGGTGTGGTTGATCTGCTACGTGCTGACCCGCACCGGAGTCTTCCCCAGCCGGCCCGAGGAGTACGGATACAAGGCCAGGACGGACGCCCGCGGGGAGATCCTATCCGTGGCACCCTGGTTCCGCGTCCCCTACCCCTGTGAGTGCCCGGCAGCCCCGCGGCGCCCTGGGTCCCCCGATGCCCCTTTGCCCTGGAGGACGTGGGGACCTGGTGCAGCATCACCGGGGTTGGGGAGCACCCGGGGGGGGCCTAAAAAGTGGCACCGGTGAGCACCAGGAGGTGGGTCCTGGGGTGTCACCAACCCTGACCTGCTCTGACCCCCGGGCAGGCCAGTGGGGGCTGCCCACGGTGACCTCAGCAGCCGTGCTGGGCATGTTCAGTGCCACGCTGGCGGGCATCATCGAGTCCATCGGGGACTACTACTCGTGTGCCCGGCTGGCAGGAGCGCCTCCGCCCCCTGTGCACGCCATTAACAGGTACGGCGGGCTGTACCCCCCTCCACCGTGCCTCACTGGCACCGCGGCATCCCTGGACATCGGTCAGGGATGCTACAGGACAGTGGGATGGGGACCAGCCCGACCGTGTTGTTCTCCAGGGGCATTTTCACCGAGGGCATCTCCTGCATCATCGCGGGGCTCTTGGGAACCGGCAACGGCTCCACGTCCTCCAGCCCCAACATCGGCGTCCTGGGCATCACCAAGGTACCGGGGCCGGGGAGGGGTCCCGGCTCGGCCGGGGGGCACAGGCGCCGTCACCTGCTGCCAGCATCTCTGTGCAGGTGGGGAGCAGGAGGGTGATCCAGTACGGAGCCGGGATCATGATCGTGCTGGGGACCATCGGCAAATTCACGGCGCTCTTCGCCTCCCTGCCCGACCCCGTGCTCGGCGGGATGTTCTGCACTTTATTCGGTAACTGTCCTCCCTAAACCCGGAGCGCTGCTCTCGGCACCCCTGGGACACATCCCCGCAGTTTCGGGGGCCGCCGAGCCCGAGGGTGCAGGGCGGGTTTGGGGGAGATCCGGGGCTCCTGGCACCCTCACCGCGGCTGGGGCAGCCCCCATGCCCGGCCCAGCGCGGGCACCTCCGCCTGCATCGCCGCGTCTCTGCCGGCAGGAATGATCACGGCCGTCGGCCTCTCCAACCTGCAGTTCGTCGACATGAACTCCTCCCGAAACCTCTTTGTGCTGGGCTTTGCCATGTTCTTCGGGCTGACGCTGCCAAACTACCTGGATTCCCACCCCGGGGCCATTAACACAGGTACCGCCCGCCACGAAAAGCCTCAATTTTGGGAGTTTGGGGAGAGAGGAGGGGAGATCTCCCGGCGCTCGCCCGTTCCGGGGGAGCAGCGGGGAAATCCGGCTCCTCACAGCACCCCCGGTTCGTCCTGCCCTCTCGCAGGCGTCCCCGAGCTGGACCAGATCCTGACGGTGCTGCTGACCACGGAGATGTTCGTCGGGGGGACCATTGCCTTCGTCCTGGACAACACCATCCCGGGTAACCGCAGCACACGGGACAGGGAGGGGAAAGCAGCGGGGCTGGGGCAGGTTCCTGTTAGTTTAGAGCTGCCAGAGGGGATGGCGGGCCGGGAGGTGACACCGGACATCCCCGCAGGGACGCAGGAGGAGCGAGGGCTGGTGCAGTGGAAGGCAGGAGCGCACTCGGACAGCACGAGCAGCGCCAGCCTGAGGAGCTACGACTTCCCCTTCGGCATGGGCGCGGTGCGGAGGAGCCGCTGGCTGAGGAACGTGCCCATCTGCCCCGTGTTCACCGGGTTCAGGGCCCGGGCCAGGGGCAGGGGCACGGCGGCCGCAGAGGGCCCGGACGGCACAGACAGGGGCTCGGTGTGCACCAAGGTCTGAGCGAGGGGAGGGTCCCGGGAGGTCCTGCCCCAGCGCCGGAGGAGCCGAGCCGAGCTCCCGGGGGGCTGTCGGGGGTCGGTAGCGCCCACCAAGACCAAAGCCAAGGCTGCTGGGGCTCGGCTCGAACGCGGGGCTAGGGAAACACAACGCTGCTCTTGGGGGACATCCCGAGCTCCGGGGTAAAGCCTGGGGACTGCCACCCCGGGCCGTGCTCTGCCTGGAGCTTTAGCTGGCTGACACTCGTCCAGCGCTTGCCAAAGCCCGTCAGCCACATCGCAGCCAGCCAGGGCCCCGGGGCCACCAACTCCCACCCGGGGCCACGGATTTTCACGCTGTGCCCTGGGCTCGGGCAGGGTGACTCAGCGGCTGGCACAGGCTCTGCGTGGGCCAGTGTGCAGACCAGCGTTAGGATGCCTAATTTAAGATTATACATTAAAATGATAAAATATTCAAGCGCACGTGCCCTGCCAGTGTCTCTGCTGCCTCCTGCACGGTTCCCTCATCCTTTGTGTACCTTTAACCGTACTCCTCCTGGGCTGCCAGACACGGTGACACGCTGGATTTCATCCAGGTGGGCTCTGCCTGAACCTGGTGCAGTGAGAGAGGCAGCTCAGCACAAGCCCTCGGCAAACCCTTTGTGCTCCGGGAGCTCTGGAGCACCGGCTCTGTCCCGGCCGTGCTGCTGACACTGCCCTGTACCACCGGGGTGTTCGCAGCTGCAGGCACAGAGGTGACTGACCCTCAATGCAGGAAGGTCAGGCCAGCCCTCGGCCTGGATTTAGCACCAAAGTTGAGCTGAGGCAACATTGCACAACCCTGTGACAGCCCAGGGTGGCACCGTCATACACTCGCTCCCCAGCCTGAGCAGGGAGAGAAGTGAGAAAATCTGTTAAAAGTGAAGATGAGGGGGAAAAAAAATCCCAACTTAAAATAAACCCCAAGTGATGCAAATACAACCACTCTCCACCTCCCACGAGCACCAGGCAGGCTCTGAGCCCCTTCTTCTGCTGCTGCTGCCCCGGTGCTGGTGCCCAGCAGTGTCACAGTGAGTGACACCTCCCTGGCCAGCCGGGTCCCCTCCCATCTCCTTGTCCTCCTTAGCCCCCCGCTGGGGCTGGAGCAGGACTGAGAGGAAGCCCGGGTGCTGTGCCAGCGCTGCTCAGCACCAGCTGCCACCACCTCTGCTCCAGTCACCCCCAAACCCAGCGGGGCAGGGGCTGCCATGGACAGTGGCAGCTCCTCCCCATAACATGCCAGTGCCACGGGAAACAGAAGGATGAAGGCAGCATCAGGAGAGCAGCCCTGGCCAGGCTGGCTGTTCCACACGCTGGCTGCTGCACTCAGCTGCCACCACCCCGAGGTGATGGTGGCCAGGCCCAAGCTGATGGGCAAAGAGCAGCCACGCAGGACTTGTTGTTGGAACTCCCACTGCAGATAAAAATCAGCTGTGTGTTATTTGCTGACCTTCTTCTTTAGGAGCCCAAGTCTAAACTCTCCCCAGGTCAGTGGAAATCCTGCAGAAGTTTTGCCAGCTCTCTGCATGGGAAGGGCAGGCAGCGCCCAGCATGGAGCTGGGGTAACTCGATTACCATTTCGCAGAGCGACAGCAGAAGGGGTTGGTGCAGCCGGACTCCCCGAGGAGGGAGAGGCTCCTCCCGGAGCGGAGCGCTGACACAGAGAGGAGGTTCTGCTGCAGGGCAACACCTGCGGGAAGGCCCCGCCTCACCCTGCCCTCCCGCAGAGCTGCAGCTCCAGCTGTGCCCGTTTGGTTTAACCTGGAACAACAGCGAGGCCGGGCTGTCCTGAGCAGAGCCAGGGGTTGGGCTTGGTCCTTGTGGGTCCAGCTCAGGATATCCCATGAAGCAGGAGTAGATGGGGCTGCAGAGGCTGTTGAATTCAGCACTGGACTCTGCAGCTCCGTGCCTGGCAGCAGCTGCTCCCAGGGCTGCCAGCAAGGCCAGGCTGGGAACAGGCACAGGGAAAATGATGGGAGAGCATGGAGTGGGAGGAAGAGGAATACATTCCCGTCCCTGGAAGCATCCGAGGCCAGGCTGGACACAGAGCAGCCTGGGACAGTGGAAGGTGTCCCTGCCATGGAACTGGATCTTTGAAGTCTCTTCCAACCCAGAGCGGTCTCTGATTCCATGAAGAGTCAATCCAGCTTCAGCCAGGACCTGGGGCCATCAGGTTCGAGTTCCCCTGCCAGATGCCCAGTTATGAGACAGCCACCACATCAGTTCTACTATTATTTATTTTTTTAAATATTTTTGAAAAAATATAATTTTTTTACAATATTTTCAACTTAAACACTATTCACACTGAACACGTATGGCAGCTTAACCTACCCAAATATGAAGTTTAAGAAGCCAAAACTGTTCTAGCTTTATTAAAAGAAAAAAAAAACCAACCAAAAAACCAAAAAGTCATTGTGCTGTAGACTATTGTGTAGTGATGATTAAACAAAGCAAGGGAAAAGCACCACTCAAATCACTAATGCTGGGGCTTGCCTGGTTAAATCCAGCTATGGGAAGTCGGATGCTAAGGGATCCATAGGCAGTGCTATGTAGGGTGCCCATTCCTGGAAGGAACTGTGATGGATCTCACACCTCCCTGAACAGCAGGGGAAGGGGGAGGTTTCTATAACATGATCACACACTGCAAAGGACAGGGAACTGCTTCCTCCCAATGGCCTGGATGTTAGTTCAGTAGCTGAGATCTATGACTCTGTACAGGTCTGTGAGATTTGGGTTAAGCTCGGCTGCTTCCCAGGATCAGGATGTTTTGTAAGGGGGGAAATTAACATTAGTAACAACACTGATATCTCAAAGGAAAGTTAGCTAATTTGCATAACAATCAGATCTCCTCACTTTCACTTGGAAGTTAAGGCATTATCAGGTGCAAGCTAGCACCAGTTAACACATCTTTAGTTAAAAACAGACCATTCACCGCAAATTCCAAGTCCTGTCTAAAAAGTCAGAGTCTGCAGAAGGTTTTATTAACGTGGTACCTTGTCTCAACTTGACTGGTGCTTCTTACCTCACTGCCTCCTTCGCACAGAGCCAGGGCCCAATTAAGTTTCCATTAAACTTTTGACAGATTTACTTAATAACAGTCTCAGCACTTTTATTGAGCATGCAAGACTAACAAAACTTTGGCAATGCATAAGTGTAACACAGTGACAAGAAGAGAGAGCTTTTACAATTAAATCTTCTAATACTGGCTTCACAGTGTGGAAATTGTGCTACATCCACCAAAAGAGGGCCCAGTCTACTCAAATGTTTAAGTACTTCACCCCAGGAACAAACTCCTTTGCGTTTGGATTCAGATTACTCTTGACCTGAGGAAGGGAAGAACAGAAATCGTGGTGAATCATTATTCTCAGCTTCCATTTTCAAGCTGAAGACAATTAGAGGTTTATGGATTTAGAGTAGCAATCAGGTATACAATAGGCTTCTTACATTTCTCAGCAGTCTATAATCCCTAGAAAAGCCCACTCCTCTGTGCTGCTCCCTGAATTATCCAACCTTCCTTAGTTCCACCTGGAGTTTCGTTGGATGAGGGCTCAGGGAATAAGCAGCAAACCACAGGCATGCACCAAACACAGCAGCTTCCCCTCATGCTGAAATAGCCTTTTCTTGTGTTGAGCTGTTAAAACGTGCCATGAAGTTTTAACATTTTGCTTATTTAAGCAAGAGGTGACTTGTTCCAGGAACTTCAGCCACTTCTGGGAATTCCATGTATATAAGTACTGTATTGATTTTTTTACACGTCTCTGTCTGTGACTCTCCTGTCCTCCCCCTTGGCAAGCTACTGCTGCTCCATGTCCTGCAGTTAGATGTGGGCACCAGCACCTTCAAAAGGAACTCTTTATCACAAAGAAGTGGAAGATTAGGCTTTTCTCATCTTCACTGAGTCTGAACTGCTGCCTGCAGCTGCTTCAGCCTGGAAAAGTCAAGGTCTGCATCTGAATCTCAGAGCAGCTGTGTGACAGGATGGTGTGGGGTCTGTGCTCTGTACAAGGAATTCTGTGAGGGAAATAAGCACACACTGCCCTTTCAGTTGAGCTCTGGACAGAAGTCAGATGGCAAAAAGAGGGAAATAATCACAGTTTGGCAGCTTTCCTCTTCCCTAGAATTGCTACAGGGATCTGCTGTGGTTCTCCCAGTCCCAACCAGACCCTGGGACAGGGCTCAGACCAGCCATGTGTCAGTGCTGGCAGATGCCCAGTGGCCCTTTCACAGCTCCACTCAAGTGCCCTTCTTTCATAACATCCCACCCACTCCGGAACTTGTCCCATGGGCTGAAAAAGGCTCCACGTGGGTATGAAGAAAGCCACCAAATAGGTCCCATCCCATGAGGACACATCTTTCCCACCCACCCTGCACAGGGTTTAACAGGCTCCTTCCTGCTGGATAGGATTTTCTCTTGCCATTAGCAGCAATAAGCCCCAGCCTTGCACAAAGACTCAAGCTTTAGAAATAGGATGGGAAGCTGAGCTTACCACCAGATCCTCCAGCGATGAGCTGTCACTGATAACAAGGTCATTGAACTGGTCCTGGATTTGATCCATTGTTTGTGGGAGATCACGGGCTGGAATAAACCATTCGTGCTCCTCCTCCTCTTCCAGCATCTCCTGGAAACAGCGCTCGATAAATTCTTCTTCCCACAACTCCTCTTCGATCTGTGCAATGAGAAGAAACTGCTTCAGCAACAAATCTATTGTGAGCTCTTGGGGGTTTTTATTCCCAGGTGTGTGCACCCAGCTGACCTTCCCAGCTATCCAGCAGCACCCCAGCCCAGCACCATGTCCATGCAGCAGGAAGGACATCAGTGCTTTGTCCCAGGGATTGGGGCTGCAGCTGAAAGAGAATGGCAGGAGAACCCCCCAGCCCCAGCTCTTTTATTTGCAGCTTGTTGTGATCTAAAGGAGAAGGAAAATGTTGGTCTCAAGCAAAACTTTCAGCTGTACCAACTAGTCTGGACTGAGCTTGCTGCAAGCATGAGAAGGGAGCTGTGCAAACACACAAAGCCTGGAAACACTCCCCAGGAAAGTGTGCTGTGGGACTCCTGGGGAAAAAATAACCCCTGCCTGTCACCTGGAACAACTGGTCTCTCCCTGGCTGTGTGTGCTCACCCACTGTGCTCTCCTTGGGAACCCCACCTGATCCCAGCAGCTGTCGGGAATGCAGCCCTGCTGTCCTGGGAGCAGGACAAACCAACCCATGCAGAACTGACATGCAGTGCAGAGATTAAAGCAGTTTTCTTTGGTTGTTCAGTAAACAAGCTTAGGAGGGAGTTCATCCTACAAATTTTCCATGTCTTGCATCAGTGTGTTTAAGAATGGAAAGCAGGGAAACAGAAGCTGCTGTGAATGACTTGCCCAGACACAAGGGAATGGAAAAATGATTCAGGACAGTTTAGAAGTTCACTCAGTGGAAGCTCGAACAAGTTTTCCCATCTATCCTTTGCTCTGAAACCAAACACCTCCTCAGTCCTGGAGTGGAAATTCAGTTACCACAAACACCAAATCAAAAACATTAACACCACATATCAGCACTGCTGTGCAATGTGGTCCTTGTCCTTGGGACAAACACACCCATAAGCTCACCTGGTGCTCTGGGGAACACGGACTCATCCCCACGTGCTCTGAGGCACCACCCAGGCATTCCAGAGGCAGGGAAGGCTGACTCAGTGATTCCCCAAAGCAGGATCCAGCCTGGGTGGCACCTCCAGGAGGCACTGCCTCCCTCCTGCCGTGGGCACACAGCCACAGGCTCCTGTTATACAGGGCTTGCCCAGCTCCAGGGGCTTGGTTACAGGCCTGTACCCCTACAGGTGCCTCCATGGCAGCTCCAGCAGTAAGAAATAACATTTAATTCCCCAAACAGCTGGAAATCAGGACTGCCTGTTTGTATTTTCCAGCTCCAGTTTAACTTGCTCAGGCTCCCAGAGGGCTGTGTCTGCAGCAGCAGGTGACCAGGCTGCCCCAGGTGTTTGTCTGTCTGAGCATGACCCTTCTCCCCTCGCTCTCCCACCTTTCCTTTGCTCTGACAATGGAATCTGTGCCTGAAAAGTCATGCTAGAATGCTCAACCCCCTGTATGCCAACTGTGGTACAGTTCCCAGGGGGAAAAAGCCACCAAACAGGAAACAATGCAGAGAGAATTGAGATTTTGTGAGCAAACATGACTTCGAATGAGCTCAGAGCTGCTGACACCCCGAGGATCCCATGCTGGTGGCTCAGCCCCTGGTACAGCCACAGCTGCTGGAGCACAAGCAGCAGCTCTGGAGTGCTCAGAACAAGCTGGGAATGGGAAAGAGCTGTGGAAAGAGGTGGGGAGCAGGAGAGAAAAGGGTGCAATGCAAGGTGGCAGAGGAAGGTAAAGCTTCCTCCCCACCTGATGGAGAAGGGAGCTGTGAGACTGAAGTATTAAAATGAGCAGCTCTGTCACCTGGCAGCTCTGTCATCCAACACCTGGAGGAGTGGAGGTGCTGTTCTTGGGAGCAGTGCTGTTCCCAAGGCAGGTGTGCAACTGGAATTCCCAGCTCAGCACTGGGACACTCAGCATGTCTATACATGAACACCTCCCAGGCCAGCCCTTCCCACGTACATCTGTCAACTCCCTTTTCTCCCCTCCCTCCTGCAGAAGTAGGGAATTAATACATGCATTAGAACCTGCTGCACTTCCTGTATTTTCCATCATGACTATGGAGGATCAGCATTTACTGCCAGAGAAAGGGAGACCAATCTGTTCCCCAGGGATCACTCCAGAGGATCACTCCAGAGATTTCCTCTAAAACTTCCTCTCCAAAGGACTGTGAGTGTCAGATCGCAGCTGTCCCTTCAGCTGGGCAGTGACAAAGGGCAGAGGGGACACTGAAAGCAGGGAATGACTTGCCTGCCTGTTGAACTCCTCCTCGTTCTCCATCCACATGTACTCGGCAAAGGGGTTATCATCCTCGTGGGAGTGCCCGTTGATGATCACATCCTCGCTGATGATGCTGGGGCTGGTACTGCTGCGACTCGGGTCCTTCATGGCTGCCACTCCGATCCCAAACCTGCAACTGAGGAGGGCAGCAATTAAACACCTGCAGATTCCTCACTCCCTGCCTCTGCACGAGCCCAGCCCAAGGGAAGGGAGGCTGCATGCAGCATTTGGAGGCTCCAGGCAGCTTTGCCTCGACTGCAGCAGAGCTCTGAGATCACAGCAAGGAACAGCAGCACAAGCACTGTTCCCACTGTGAGCGGATTCCAGGGACAAATTAATTTCCCAAACTGAACCTCACCGAAGACAAGCACCACAGCCAGTGAAAAGTGACAGGAAAAAACAGGAAGCACACAGACTTGCCAGTAGGAAAATATTTAAACATTCAGAAGGAGAATTTGTTTTCCAAAGCACTTTCAAGTGTTGTGTGTGATGGCACGAGCCAGGTTTCACAGCCCTTTCCTGCTGTGAAACCTTGCAGGGAGCAGAAACCACAAGGAACTGACCCTGCTCAGGGCCACCTGGAAAGCTGGGTGTTCTGAGGTGACATAACACTGCTGCCCTTCCTGTACCATGCCCAAATACACAGGTCAACAGTGGAAAAGCTCAGTATCTGTTGGATACTAATACTGGCAGTATCAATTTTCTTTAAACAGTATGCAAAGTGAGGAAACGTCTTAAAAAAAAAAGGCCTAAGAAAACCCTAACCAAAAAATCCATGACTCAAGTCAAACTCGAATGTTTTTCTCATGTTAAAATTCACAGTGAAAGTTGCAGCAACAAGTGAAAATATTTTATTATCAAAACAACACTTAGCTCGTTGTCTGCACATCAAAGAGTGACTTCTTCAGAGAGGAGGGTATCAAAACACAGCCTTGTTCTTATTAGAGTACAAGGGCTTATCACCCAGCACCTCACATTTTCTCTTTGCATTCCAGTTAGTCCTGTTATCTAGGGAATTAATGCAAGTTTTGGTTCAAAACTCCTGATAATATCAGCTAAAAACTTGCCACATCAAGGTGACCAAATAAGAAAAGCATCAAGAAGGAGGAACCTGCCTGGCTTGCTCTGTTGCAGGTTTTCCAATCAAAGGCAAACCCCAGTACGGAAGTGACTGCAGCTCCCTGGGAAGTGCCACAAATGGGAGCAGATCCCGTGTATTCCACTGTGTATTCCACCGAGGGAAAACAGGTTCTTTTTGATGTTCTTTCAAAACAAGCTTGCTGAGGATAACTGGCAGCATTTACATAAAACAGGAAAGGACGTTGCATTTAACACCCCAATTCAAGCTTGAAAGTGCTTTAAGCCACTTCAGCTGTTCCCAAGCCAACACATGGGATGAAGTACAGGAAATAAAGCCTTAAAAGCCTAATTTATTTTCTTTTCCTCCTTTTCACTGGCATGTGTTTTCACCTTCTCTTTTGTGGAGCCAGTCTTGATTACTACTATTTTCCTGAAGGCAACTGCCTCAGCAGTGAGGAACTCAGGCAGCTTCTGCACAAAGGTGACTGTACCCAGACAAGTCCAGAAAGGCAAAAATAATTAAAAAACCAACCCAAACCAAACAAACCAACCCTACTCGTTTGTGTAAAAGCTTGGAAGGTTAATCTGTTGAATCATGGCCTGGCTTTTCCATTTCTGAAGTGTTCCCACTGGACAGAAGCTCCAGCTTTAGGAGGGAGGATGAGAAGTCCAGCTTGGACCAAACCACCTTTGTCCACCACTGCCCAAGGATGATGGGGATGAAGAAGGACCCAGGCTCAGCCTGAATATCTGAAGTTTATCTGATGAAGCTCTCAGTCCATCCATGCCTTTCCCACAGGGAACCACTCCCAACACTCACTTATCCTGCAGGAGCACTGAGAGAGCCGCAGGACGGTCCCTCACTGGCAGCACTCCTAATTTCACTTTCTACAGCTTCCAACTGAACAAATAAACCTTCCCATTTCTCCACTTCAAGACACAGACCAGGTTTCTGTGCTCACATGTGGGGACAAGCTCAGTCTGGTTTCACCAGTACTGGGTACAGCCTTTTCAGGCAGGGAATTCTGAGGGGGAGAGCCAAATGCCACTTCAGTCTTGCTAGAGTCCCAGTCTAAGCAGGCTGCTGCAGGAAACAAGCCCCAGTGCCAGGCTACACTGCTGCCGGGAATAAAAATAACCCATTTTCCATCTGGGAGTAGGTGGGAAGCAAAGAAGCTCAAAGCTCCTCACTCTAGAAGAGGAAATAAAACATTGGCAGTGCTAAGGAACAGAAAACGGAGAGAATTCTGCCACGGTGACACACTGAGGTTCTGACCCAAGCTCCTCTGGGATTGTGGTGTGGAGTGGGGGTGATGGAGCAGGCATGTTGCAAGTGCATAAAGAAAGACACAAAAAAAAAAAAAAAAAAAAGGATTTTTATCTTGGGAATGAAGTCAGAAATTAAAAATCCTGTAATAACAGGCTTTCAGTTAACCCCGAGTTGTATTCTGGGTACAGTGTGGAGCTTGCTACTCCAAAACATCACTAAAGCCCATTGATTCACCTGTTTCCCTGAATTTTGCTGCAGATACAGCCATGAAGAGCCCTTGACCGACCATCATTAGAATTCAGAGCTTTGTGACTGAAGAGTCTGCATTTAAAACCCAGTCATGAAAGAAGATTATCCACTGCCTTCTCCGGAGGTGAGGTCAGGCCTAATTCCTTGCAGCAACCCTAGGTCCTTACCCGTGGCAGAAAAAAAATGAGAATAATCAAGTATAAAATTACGGTATTTGCCTTAAGCACCCAAAATCACCACATGATGGTTTTAGTGGGAGCCGAAGATTAGGGAAAGGTGTTCTAGCTGGGGCAGGAGTCAGTGACTTGTTTATCACCCAGGGATTCGTCCCGCGAGTCGGCAGCGCGGGCCCAGCTCCTCCTTATCTATCGAGATTAGCACACGGCTCCTATCAGCAGAGCTGATTATAACCGTCTAATAATTATACTCGCCTAATAAACAGATTTCTTAATCAAATTCACGCGGGAGGCCAGCGCTATCTGATACAAACGCTTCCAAGCGCTGCGCCAGAGGTTACCGAACGCAGCCGCCTCCTCCGCGCGGGGCCAAGGCGGGGGTTGTGGGAGCGGCGCCCGGGCGGGGACGGGGCCCCTCGGTGGGTGGCCGGACCCGCTCCCGGGCCATGTTTCGGTAACAGCGGAGCCGCCGCTGGGCCAAGGCTACGCGAGCCGGGATCATCCCGGCTAATCCCGGCTGTCGGTAACCCCGGGCCGGGCCGGGCCGGGCCGCTCGCCGTCCCCGTCCCCGCGCGGGCGGTAACGCCGCAGGGCCGCCTCCCCCCGCCCCCGCTTTGTTCGGCACCAGCCGCCCCCGCAGGCCCCGGATGGCGCCGCAGACAATACCGAGGGGCGGTCCCGCCGCGGGGGGTGGA
>VZTR01019760.1:0-16911 GCA_013400775.1 Chaetops frenatus | reverse complement strand
CTAGGCCACTATGGCAACATCTTTAAACACCTGTACTGCAGATGCTGGCTTCAGTCACATGCACTGGTGCAAAAACAAAACATTTGCTCAGGTCCAAAGCAACTTCAAAAAGTTCTCTAAAAAAAAAGGGAAAAGGATTGTGGAGTCTGGTGGGTGGATGGAACACACAAGGTGATGGTGTAACGAACAATAATCAACAAGATGAGACGGATTTAATTCAGTTGAATTTCCTCCTCAACATCTAAGAAAAAAAGAGACTACTTTTTTTACCTTTAGTAGTCCTATAGAGTGAGACAAGGAGATCTGACATTGGCAGTGCCAGAGCCTAGGCTAAAGGGTTCCTTTTTTTCCTCCCTATCCCTTCCCACTTGCCCAGTGGCAGCAGCAATTTGGAGCTTTTCCAGGCTGCTTCTGTTTTCTGGCCTCCCTCACACAAGCAAAGTTATTATTAGCCTCTAAGGAAAGAAAGAAAATGTGCTTCATGTTGGTCCAGGGCTCTGAGCCTCCTGTGCACATTCCTTGGTGCTTAAGTAGCTCTTCCCTCTGTCCCCCAGGAGAAACAGGGGCACCAGTGCCTGCCCCTGCAGCTGCAGCTTGCTAATGGGGCTATGATGAATAGGGTAAAATTCATCTTAGCACAAACATTGCACTCCTAAACAGACCTGCAAGACTGAAGAAGGGAAAAGCAGGCATAAAGTGAGTTATTATGGCAAGACTTGGAGAAATAGAATCAACATCCAGAGAAATGAACCTTAAAAAATCTTGGCAATGTGAAGGAAAGAGAAGGAATACCTGTTCCCCTGCACTTTTTCCAGAAGTAGAGGGTAAAAGAAAATTAGGGTCAGGACATGAGCTGGTGAAAGAAAAAGAGTTATTCCTTCAAACTCAGCTCTATGACTGGCATCAGGCCCAAAACCTGTGAGGCTCCTTCTTTTTCTAGTTCCTGTCATCTTGCTAGAAAGTGAAGGGAAGTCAGAGCTGCCACATGTCACAAATAACACATGGCACCTGAGCATCTGTCATGCCTCCTCATATGCCAGGTAGAAGGTCACTCACTGTACTCCCACGGAGCGCTATTTGTCTCACAGGAACACGCTGCAGGCCCAAAGTCAGGCAGTCATAGGCTCCAGACTCAGTGGACTCTTGTTAATAATTCCTTGTAGTTCACAACCTTTGTAACCAGCCTGGCCTTCATTTCCCTTAGAAACTCGTCAGGCAGCAATCGGGAGATGTGTGAAAACAGAGATAAACCAAATATATTATTAAACAAATAGCCTCACAGTTAGGAAATGTGGACCTTTCAAGCTTTAAAAGGAACATGCTCTGGTTCACCTTGTGATTCAGGACCTCGTGCAGTCCTGTCTGGTGTGAGGAGTGTGTGGAGCACAGCATGCTGGAACCCCTCCAGCCTCACCCAGAGTTCTGCAGCTGTCAGCTGAGCACGGAATAAATTGATCCACAAAAGTGAAGCAATCCTGAGAAGATAGCCTCAGCCATCAATAAAATTGAAAATCCTAGAAACCAGGAAAATGCTTACTGTGCTAATCTGTGACCCATTGATTGATTGAAAGGTAAAATCCTTTGAGATTTGTCCTAAAGAACATCATGAAACTCTTTCTCTTCTGAAGAGGCTGTAATCTCTTGAGAGTAAAAAACCACAAACAATAAAAAACAAGTTGCTTCCATGGGGTCAGCTTGATTACTATCTCTGCTCTTTCTGTTTTCAGTGAAGTGTTCTGTAGCTGTAACCACTGAGCAATAGAATAGAATGAATGTATTAATTGCTAAGCTGTATTAAGAGTCTAAGTAAGTGATAAGTGTGGAATTTTCTTTAATGTCTTATTTACTATACTTACAGTAATGTTTTGAATAATGTACTGAACTTTTAGATCTGTCATAAGACTTACTTTGCCTGGAGACACAAAACACGTCAGCCTGCTGCTATGAGCTGTTTTGCTGTGCCTTGCTGGGGATATGTTCACTCTCACGGAAATCAGCACAGACCAAATTGCACTTACACAACAATTTTGTTTTCACTAAGCAAGAATGAAAGTTTCAGGAAACAAACTCAGGTTTCCTAAAGTGAGAATAATTTTGCCCCGTGAAGTCTTCTTAATGCCAATAGAAGGCTTAATTTTTCTGTTCCTTAAAAACAAGAAAGATGAATTATGAGATTTATGGCAAGAGTTGCAATAGTACTAGTAAAATAGAATCTGTGAAGACAGAAGGACAAGGTGTATAGAAAGCTGATATATTTAGAAAATACAGACAAGCTTCTAGACATCAAAGCATCTTTTCAGAAAGAAGAGTGTTCTGGAGTTTTTATAGTGAGATGTATTTGCTGAACTCTAACACAGGTGATAGAATAAAGAGAAATTTCTCTGAAAGCTTTTGCAGACTGACAAGAATTACACATGAGATGCTCTTGTCCCAGTGAACTGTTTGTGGGAGTTTGGCAGAGATGAGGAAATGTACGTGTGACAACTTTTTTTGAGCTTTAAATATTTGCTTGGCCCCAGTGTAATTTTTTACATAATGGTGTATAGCTTTGGGGCTTCAGGAGAGGTTACAGAAGGGCTTTAGTCAAATAGTAATGCAAGGGTAGCTCAGCAGCTTAAGTAAGAACCGTTCATTAACTAGCTGAAGTCACCCTGCTCCTCTGACCGCTTTGGTTACCGAGCAGTCGCAGATGGTTTGAAAGCCTCCCTGTACAGCCACGCTTACGGAAACTAAGTTGCCCCAAGTGGCGTAATGTAAGTGTGCTGAGTCAAGCTAACTTCAGCTCTCTGAGTCGGTATCCTACATGATAGTGCAGCCTTAATTTAGTACTGTCAGACACACTAATTCATCCCAAAACATTTACGAAGTTGACTGTAATATTAAAGCACCTGGAGTAAAAAGAAGTTTCAAAAAGAAAAAAGCTCAACTGAAGGAACTGTGGCATTCCCTTGTAAACTATTGCTTCGACAAACTTCAAGCTGTTCCATTAAAACAGAGTTTGTTTCGTTAAAAAAGACCTGTTGGCTAGCTGGGTGAGAGTAATCTAATCTAACTATAAATGTCTAAAAGTTGGTCATTTCAATCTGAGATGGTCATTTTAGCTTTTCCTTTTAGCAGGAAGTGAGCAACAGGATGATGCATGTGACCTGTCTTTTCATCACTCTCTGAGTGTAAGACAAATTTGTCTCTGCCTATTTCTCCTCAGTGACTATAAAGAGTTTAGGGAAAATAGTTTAAGCTTAGATGTTTACATTTTAGATGTGTGAAGTTAATGTAGACTAAGTCTTATCCTTTTTTTTTATTCTGTTATTCCTTTCCTTTCTATATCATTATTGTGTTATAGGACCTCTAAAATTTCAAATTATCAACACATACATTGAGTAATGATTGGAAAAATACATACTAGCAACTAAGCTTTCATTAGTATAAAAATGAAGTAGTAGTTTATTAATTTTCTTACCTCACTCTTTGACCCTTGGCTTTAGTACATGGGAGCTTGTTCTGGACATGAAAGAGGAGGTCAGTTCTCTTACCTGTTGAATATTTGAGTATTATATTTTGTTTGAACTAAAAGCCCAGCATTGGCTACTTTGGAAGCATTTAAACAGCATAAAACATAAGCAAGGGAGTACACATAGCAAATATAATTACGCATTTTCACACAATCCTTTATGATCTAGAAAATCATTAATAGTGAAACTGTTTCAGAAAATTCCCACTAGCAGCACTTATCAGTCTGCCTGACTCGTGGCCTTATTTCATAAATCAAAGCAACACAAAACAACACAGAGCATGGAACTTCATCAAATATGTTTTTCCCTCTGTTTTTACTGCTATCTTAATATAAAAGCCCGGAAATGCATAGTGAGAAATGTAAATAACATTCTGCAGTTAGACTGCTTTTGCTTTTTGGCAATTATCATAATTTATTATATGTGAAACATATTGTATTTATTATATGTTTGAACTGTATAAGTTTTCACATTTCTATATGGCATGTGTTACTGGAAGGTTTTGTAATGACACAATAATGGTGTTTTTCTGAGCTGGATTGTCATAACCTGTCTGAGCTCTATGGAAAGGGTGGCTAATATGAGTTCCCACTGGGAAAACAAAGGAAAGGAAGACAAAAAACAAAACCAAATTGCAACAATAGAAAATTATTACTATCATTCCAAAATTACTTATAATCCATGAGAACTAATAGAAAGCAAGGTGAAAAAAATCGCATTATCTATAGGGAATTTTTTGTTAATTTTCTTGTTCCATTTCTATTTTTCTTAGCACAATTCTCAGCAAGAACTTCTACAGACCTTAAATAGGATACTGCAGTTTGTTATTAAAATGAAGCTTATTTAACTCTTTAGTAAAACTGCTGAGAAAACTTCAGGTAGCTGAGGAATCTGCAGAGTTATGTGGTGTATTCTCACCAGTTCTGTGCTGGACAGAAGGTGCAGGTTCTGCTTCATGGTAAACTTTGGTGTTTGGAATTTTCAGGTTAAAACAAAATATTTGGAACACATATTCTTGAAATGTAGTTGTACTAAAACATAGGTCAAAATTTTATTATTCAAAAATTTTACTGAATACATCTTCAAAAGCTGTTCAGCCCCATTACTTATTCAGTTTAAATGAAGCAACATCTTTCAAGAAAAATTAATTTTGTAAAAAATTGCCTGACCCCTTGTTTACAGAAGCCATGTAAAAATAGGTTTAAATGTATTTTTATAATTGCAGATTAGGGGAAATCTATTTACTTGAGAAGTGTAGATCCATAAATTATGCTGAACTTCTATCTTCATCTAGAAACAACTGGTATTTCTGACAAGCTGTAATTACTATTCAAGGACAAAAGTTACACATGACTATTCAGAACAAACCCTTCAATTCCTGCTCCTAACTCAGTAAACTTTCTGTCACTGACCTCTGCGACAGCTATCTGTCCTTTGTTGTTTTTTTTTTCAACTACTTGACCTTCTGCAGATAAAAAAATAGTAATCCTAACAAACAAGATATATGCTACAAAGAGAATAGCTTATAGATCTGCTCATAAAACATCTCTCTGCTACTAGTTTGTGTCTCTGCTCTTTATTTTAAGTGTCCCTGTTCTCCTCTGCTTACCATAATTTGCAATAATTATGTTGTTAACACTTCCAGAAAAATTCTTCTCTGGATGATGTCCTTGTATTTTTACATATCTGAAGACTGTCTTGGTCACAGCTGGAGCATTAAAAAATAACAGAGACGATTTGACATACTCGTGAGGATTTCAAACTGGACTTGCAGAGAAATGGGGCTTGTCTCTGAGGCAAATTTACTAGGAGTGAAAAGTTACAAAAATTCAGAGTCAATTTAGATTATTTTGTGAGACCTCTCTTTTCAGGAAATGGATTGAAGAGTGAATAAAGAGAGAGACACATTTCTCCCTCTGACAGTACTAACCAGGCAGTCTATACATAGTGTTCATTAGGTCACTTGAAAAAAACGGACCATAAATACCTCTAACAACACTAAATATTTCATACTAAGCCATTCTCTCACAGTTTTAGATAGATTAGACAAACAGCATTATGGATGACCTTTTCAAACATAAGCAATCAGAATATGAAGCTACAGTACTAAGCAATTCTAATATCTGCAGGTGAGAAGATCATGGTAAAGGAGAATGAGAAACTCATGTAAGCCTGCAGCTAAATTGTCCATTCTATGAATATTCCTTTAGTCTCAGTCCATGTTTCTTAGATAATCTTAAATAAGATTATAATTTTCTGCAAGAAAGTAAGTAAGCACAGTAAATACTTGTGAGAGATTGTGAAAAAGGCAGATTTCAAGAAATTCATTCTGGTGGGTTAAATAGCTTCACCTGAAAATAATTCCAGATTCAGAATAATAGGAATTGAAGAGACCNTTAAATAGCTTCACCTGAAAATAATTCCAGATTCAGAATAATAGGAATTGAAGAGACCATTTTCTCAGTCAGTGTATGTTTGAATTTAGGAAGCCTAAAGCACTTTTTGCCATGCTATTATCAGACCTTAAAGGTATTAAAACTACAAAATCCTTCAGATGATTTTTCCCTGTTAAATGGTTTCTTGTTCTGATGTACCTGGATACAGGTGTAGTTTTCAGCCCATTGTCTGTTCAGCCCTCTGTGAAAAATAGACCAGAGTGGTATTTTATGTGTTACCATCTCCTGAGGAGAAGTGCAGGCCATGAGGAAAGGTCTTTAGGTCTGCCCTCACAAGCAAATCCCAGGGGAAAGGATCTTCCAGACACACAACACAGCAGCCATTGGACTGCCATGGAATTGATAGCTCTTCAAACACATAAGCACAAGAAAGAGTGATCAATAATTCAGGCAATGCCAATTTGGAAGTGCTGGAAAGTCTTGTATATAAGGTATTGTGAATGTTTTGGACCTGACAAAATAGAAATCCCCAGAACTTTGGTTTCTGCTAAATTTTCAATGTATTTTAATTAGAACTATCACCTACTCTTAGGTGATAACTCAAGAGATATTCAGGGAAGGAGCACACTGTTTGACCTGGATTAATTAATTCAATTGACAGCACAGAAGTAATTAAAAAAATAATAAATCTGCTTTCTCTGACAGACTAGTCCCTACCTCGTCACTCTTTTGTGCAGCCTATGCATGTGATTGCAAATGGAAGGTTTTTGTGTGCTACCATAGAAGTAATTTTCTGAAAGAAAAATGAGCAAGCTATGCAAACACAAGGAAGAAAAAGCTATATTACAGATAAATGTACAACATATTTTTCTTTATTTCAGTCTGAGAATCTTTAAAAGCACTTTTGAGTGGTTAATATTTTGTCTCCACTGACCTGTGCTGAGTTGCTCAAGATTTATGATCAAATATAGAATTTTTCAGAGTCAATAGTCTGCTGGCCAGAAAGGATTTCCTCAGGCATGTATAGCTGAGTGCCTGGCTGCCTGAAGATACTGAACACTTTCCTTCCCTACAGCAAATGGTCATGGCAGATTTTATCATAAGGTCAATTACAGGTGGATGCAGTTTTCAGGCCTTTTGCACAGTTACTTTGCTCTTCATTTTCTGTAATCAGGAAGCAATAGGAAATGCAAATGTCTCAGTAATTTTATTCAATGTAGGGGTCAAATTCCTGTTATAAATTGTTGTAACTCAGATTGCCTCAAGAAAGCAGTATACCTCAGCTGAGTAGGTATTTGTGTTCTTGTTTCTCAGAAACTATGTAGTAGCAAAACATAGCATTTTGTATTTTCTTTTGAATTTGTTGAGGCAGGTGAGTTTGCATTGAAATCTTTATCATTAATCTGTATAGTTATGTGCTTATTGATATTTTTCTGCCAATTGATATTCTTTTGCCAAATAAGATTCAGCCAGTGAGTGGTAAGAACTGCAGGGATGAGGTGGCCAGGAGATTTTCAGGTGCAGAGGAGAGCAAGAAAGCAGCAGTGCTACAGTGTGAGAGTTCTCCTGTCCTCCAAATGTCAATGCTGACCAGGTAGAAGCAGGGTTGGGGTAGCCACCTCCCAGCAATTGGCTTGAAGAACCACAGTTCATAATCTCTGCTTTCCTCACTGGAATGAAACACACATTTTTACAGTGGCTTGGTCAGGCAAAGAGCATTTAGCACCAGCAGTCTATTAGCTATCTATGATTTATGAGATTTTTGAAAGTTGCCAAGCACCTTATTTCTGTTTAAATTATGTTTCATGTTAGTGCTTTTTTATAACATATCATTCATTCCTGTCAGTAGATACTTCACTCTGGAAAGGACACGATCTCCAAAAATCCAAACAGGGTCTTTTAGAAACCCAGTACAGCTTTCCATATATCTCCACAGATATACTAACTCAGCTGTACTGAAGGAGTGATGAAATACCTACCAGAAGGAAATTAGCCATTAGGAGAAACAATAAAAGGGATAAGCAATGCCTAAAGCTAGAGAAAGAGGAGACAAATTGAAATCCAGGCAATAAGAAAAAAATATCACTTAATCGTTCAATGAAATGATAATCCAATGGGCAAATGAACATTTTATTATTTTCTGAGATGGTATAACATATTAGTTGAGTGGACCTCCTCTGAAGGTAACAAAAAGCAGGCCTTGCTTTTATGGAGCAAAACATGATAGTGACTGTCTGTTTTCCCAGACATAGATTCTAATGTATTCACAAACAGAAGCATTTGTCTGGCTCAACCATTTTCATTGTGTACATCTAGATGAAAGCAGTGCAGTATTAATGCCCACCAAAGGCATTAACAGGAAATTCACATATAGGGCAGAGATTTAGGATTCTCTGAATAAGCACCCTACTGCAATCAGAAGTGGGTGAGTGTTGGATAGTGTCTAGCTTGCATGAGAAGCAGAATGAAGAAAGAAATATGCTCCTTCACTTAGTAACTCTGTATTTATCTTATCTTCTCTCATATTTGTACTCTGTCACTTTTTTCACTTAATTACTGGCCGAATTACCATTCTTAACTGATCTTTTCTAAGGCTGAACTTTGTTTCTTTGTGGAAGAGTGTGTTGTAGAACCATCCAGATATAGTAGGCAAGTTTTTTGTTCTACCTTCACTGTACAAGGTGATATTGGGGACTACCTTCTAATCTTTGCTACTTACTACTTAATAAGACACAGTAGACTTTCACATAAGTATTAGGAGCTGGCATTGGTTATCATTTTTCATTAATGTTTTCCCACTTACTAGTTTTCAGTACTCAGTTGCCCATATATGTTCTTCATGGGCTGCCTTGTTATGTATCAAAGTACACTATAATATCTGCCTTAAACAAAATAGATTGAATTCATCTGATTTTTAATCACCTTACTATTCTTCAGGTGAGCTTGTCTTACACACCCTGAGTTCCCACTACAGTCAAGTCTGGGGTATAATGAAGGAAAGATTGATCATTGCTAATTATCTCAAATTGGTTTTTGTGCAATAAACCACTGAATATTACTGAAAATAACTGTTCTACTCAGGATTAAAATTTATCTGTTAATGAATAGTTTCTGGTCTTCTCAAGTTTGCTTATTTCTCTAATTTGCAATTCTGCAGACAGGCCTGTGATGCTGCATCACTTCACTATTCCTGTATTTCTTGTTCATCTGTTGTTTTTATGTGTTGTTTAGTGTGCTAGTAAAACCTTCCTCAGTACTTGCTTTCAGGGAAAATATAAAAAGGGAAAAGAAAGAGCAATGGAGAGTCTCCTTTCCAGGCTGGCACATATTTTTCCCAGTTCTCCCTATTCTATGTTGGGGAAGATCAGATTTTCCCTTCACCAGATGGTCTTCTGAATCACATGTAATCTGCATCACATTTACAGGTGCAGACTATCAGGTACTGAGCTCCTAGGTAGCTGCCAGTTATATAAAAAACTTTGAGAGTTATTAACAAGTTTAATTAATGTGTGAATCATGTACTCACATGTCTTCTAATTATGACCAGTTATCTGAAACCCTTAGCTATGTTACAAACTAAGAGCACCCAAGAGAACACAATGTCAAAACACTTCTGATTTGCAAAAGAAACAACCTTTCCAGAGCTATCATTATATGTTGGTGAGATATGTTTCCATCAGCAGCTAACAACTAGTGCACTGTCCATTCAACCAAAAAGTCACCCATTTAAATGAAAGACAGTTATACAGTTTATTTACATGGATGCTGATGTAGTTCAAAGAGGTGCTGAACTGAACTCTAAATTTTAAACTATTTCTGCTGAACCAGCACAAGCAACTTAGCAGTAATACATAGAGACGAAGCATAGTGAGGTTATTTTCCTTAAAGGAAAAACTGTTAACGGCATCACTAAAATATTTCCTGGAATGTCTGACTATAAGTGTCTTTTATATCCTATTGTATTCTCTTACATAAAGTCTTTTTTTTTCCCCCAAAAACCTTTTACTGGGATTAATAAAGTAAATCTGACATTTGTATATTACAGAGTAAGCAAAATCTCTGAATAATTATACGTATATGCCCAGTAGTATATTACCTCTCCTCTATCAGCTCATTTGTACTACGTTAAAAGCAAATAATAGAGTAACTAAAGAAAATCCAGATAATAAAGAAATTAAATCCTTGTTGTTTAAATATCTGTTTAGGGAACAGAAATATTCTAGAAAACATTGTGTGTTGCCTTGGTTGATATGCACTATTAAGTGCCCTCCAATGGTGCATGAAAGTGAGCAGCTGATGATATGAACTCTACAGGCACCTCCTGCCTTTTCGTGGGAAGCTCTGTGGGGAGGGCTCAGGGAGCCTGGGGATTTCAGCAGTTTCTCATGTTGGTTCTCACCCATGGGAGGAGGGCTCTGTTGGGTTGAGAAAGGCTTCCCCCAGCCCTGCTGACCTAGCTGCTCCAGGAAAGGTTAAGCCTGAGTTGTGCAATGGTTTTTCCCTGTGTTTTTCCTGAGATTTCTCCTTTGCCCCAATTCCATACACTTTATCTTCTCTCCAGAGAGCTGTTCCTTACTCCTTCTGGGCCTAATCCCAGAAGCACTGGGATGACTGGAAATCGCAGAAGAGAGTTGCACTAATTTTAGTAAGCTTGGGAGCACTTTCTGTGGAAATCAGAGAGAATAAGCCCCTAAAATACCTAAGGAAAATAATGAAAGAACTATTGATGAAGTTCTATTCCTCATTGAATTGAACAGGAATATTTGTTATTAATGTAATTTACTTCAATAGTGTTATGATTTAACTTTCTATATTCTAAGATGTTTCTAGCAACCAATGAAATATTTTAGTAAACAGAAAGTATTTTGATTACTTCACCATAAGATATTTTCACATGTTTTGTGGAGTTATATTTTTGTCTTTATTATCCTACAAGGAATTCAGTAGAAAAAAAAAAAAAATTAATACTGAGATGCACTCAGATGCAAGTATTATATGATGTTTGTTTAATATTTTCCTTTCCTCGTCTTTGGGTTTTTACTTTTCCTGGAAGAAATTAATAACTTGATTCCTTGAATAATTGTCACATACTTACTAGTAATTCAAAAAGTAAAAAATGCATCAGAATAATCTCTTCAATAAGATGGTTTGTGTTACAGTACATGTATATATATCTAAAGAAATTTAAGTAACTAAAAAGTAAAAATCACAACAATGATGTCCTGTTCTTTTCTTCTCTCAAATGGCACACACACACTCATATATATTTACACATATTTATGTATATTTTTTTTTTCAAATTTGTATGCAAAATGGTTTGGTTGTTTGCAGATCACATGAATGAATTTTCAGTGTATGAAGATCTCACTGAAGTTAAACAGGCTCGCATAAATTGGTTTTACTTCTTGCTATGGATGTTCCTGTCATGGCCAAACTTCCACAGCCAACAAGCCACATATTTAAGATTTCCCCTAGCAGGGAGTTGTACCTCATCATTTGATGGGTCAGAGGGTGGAGGTGATTATCCATTAGTCCAGTTCACTGTGGTTGGTCTGGTACAAAGCTGCTTTTTATCATCCACACATGTGCCATCTGGGGTGCTCCTAGGTGAGATCTCCAAAAAATCCCACTGCCTATATGGTAGGCACTTCTGGTATCCCCTGGAGATCAGGAGTTCCTCATGCTGGTGACAGTGCATTGAACTTGTATCTGGTTCATGGGTGAGAAGCCTGAAATGATTCTCTATTCAGTAGGTTTTGTTGTAGAGGGCAGAGACAAAGGGTGATGCTTTCACAGTAACATCTATTGCTGAGTAGAGGGGCTGCTGTGTTTTGCACTTGTTGGAGCTGTTTCTGAGTGTGTAGTCTTCATTTCAATGCTTCAAAGTTCTTCCAGTATTTTATTTGTCCATTTATTGCCAGTGGAAGAAAAGAAATTACGTGTAAATGTTCAATAAGTATTTGGAAGTCTCTGTCTGACAGACCAGTCCAGCTTGGTGGAATACCTGCCCAGAAAGGTTTTACTATTTGGCAGTGGTGGAACTCATCCAGCTTTGCTGATGATACTGATCCCTCTGAAATAGAATACTTGCCACCATAAACACCAGTATTATCTTTTCTTTTCTCCCCTCCTCCTGCACTCCATTATGAGACAGAAATGGGGACCCAAAAAACAAATAGAAAGGCTTTAGCATTTGAATTTGTGACTATCTCTCCTCCTGAGAGAAATGTTTGATATTATAGTCACAGAAGCAGTTTAAACACAGGATAGGTTAAGGTGGGAGTAGTAACCCCACCAGAGAAGAATGAGTGAGACCTGTGGAGACCTGGTTATCTGAGAGGACAGATCTGTTAAAGAAACCAGATTTGGTCAGAATATACAGATTTCCCCAAATCAAATAATATCATAGGAAAAAAGAGTTTTGGACAAAAAGTGGAGTGGAAGAAGAGGAGGGCAGAGTTCCTGGTCAGACAGGGATAACCCACTCCAGAGCTGTGCTTGAGGCTACCTGTCCAGTCAGCAGGAGAGTGAGAAAACACAGAAACTTGAATGTTTCTCTCTTGCACCCCAGAGAAATGCCCTTACCACAGACATGCTTCTCCTGCTGAAATGCTTTGAAATGTTTTGGTTTCCTAGTGATATGGAAATGGAACATTTTTGTCATGTCAAAATATTTCATAGGTCAGACAGTTCACTCTTAGCTTAGCCCTGTTGTGCCTCTGTTTTATTCAAGCTCTGTCCACTAAAATAATGCACAAAGAGCCAGCAAGCACTATCACTAAAAAGGCAAACAAGCTAACTGCCCTGTCAAATGATCACTTTATTCTTCTACTGAACAGTGTATAAATAAACCTTATCTATATAACTCTTATGTACCGTCTTTTGTCTTTGGACATGAAGCATTTTGTAAGCAGGGAACTCTAATCCAGGATGTCATTTAAGCACATGTTTAAACTGTTCTTTAGAAAAAGGCCTAACTGAGCACTTGTGTAAGAGCTTTTCTAATTAGGGGTTAATTGATGAGACTGCCTGAATTTCCTGTGAAGGGATATTTTTCAGATAGAAAAATGGAAGCCAGACAAGTTGTCTTGCCAAGGACTGCACAGAGAGTTACAGGCAGAGCAAAGACTTGAGCACCTATCATCTCTCTCCAGACAGTACTGTTTTCCCAAAGATCCATGCAGTCTTATTTCAAGCATTTATACTGCATTCACGGGCTAACTGCTGCACCACAGACTTTGAAGTCAGGAAGTGTAGTAGACTACAAGGATACAAACTGACAACTTTTGAAACATTCTTTTACGTATTTTTACGGGTCAGGACACAGTAGAATAAATGAGAACCGGGTACTATTTTATTGACACCTTTTCTTTGTAATTCTCAAACCCTGTGAATCACTCAAAAAAAAAAAAAAAAAANAAAAAAAAAGGAGAAAAAAAAAGGAGAAAAAAAAACCCCCAACACTTTTCTGCAAATCAGAAAAGAGAAAGGGAGAAGCATTTATTTGACAGAGAAGGTCAAGGATGTTTTCCACTTTCATCTACAGTTCTGTCAGCCAAGGGAAATCCAGATTCACGAACAAGGAAAATTGCTCTTATGGTCAATTAATCTATTGCTTTAATTCCTTTCAGAGTGCTTGCTGTGAACCCCAGGTGTTTCTACCCAGCCCAGAGCCTGGCCTGTCTGTCAGTCTTTGGTGACAGTCTGAAAATTCCTTATGGACAAGTGCTCACTTATACCCATGTTAATGCATCAGCCACACAGCAAACTATTGTTAGGTTAACTAAAAGCCTATATATTAACTGTGTGTGAAGGCCAATGCTGTAATTCTGTAAATCTGGGTCTTGTTGTAGCTGTGTATGAAGAAAATTATACCTTAAAATATTTTCTTAAAAATATTTAATTTCAAGCTATAACGTCTGTCTTTGACATCAGCAGCCTTTCTGAACAAAGCAAAGAATGCTGAAGTAAATTTATAGGAACATTTATCAAAAGCTAGCAACACCACACTACTAATTTGGGATTCAGCACTTTACCAAATGTGCTAGAAAGTAACAGCAGGAGATGTTCCCAATTTGTGAATGGATTCAGTGCTCAGAGAAGGGAATGAGCCAAGAACAGCCTGGGCAGAGGGAGGTGTGTGGTTCCTCACCTCTTCTCCACATGACAGTTCTTGTTCAAAATTGGACCCATGAATCTTGAAAGCTGGTTCCATAAATGAGTCACTTTCTGAGCAAAAATAACTTACATAAAATTAGACTCTGAAATGGTTAGACTCAGAGGAATATTTGGTTTATTCAAATTATTTGATTAAATAGTATCAAGCTGAATATCTAGGACCTGAAAATTCCTGGATCTGCCTTCTTGCATGGTTTGAGTCGTCTTTTTGATTTTGTCCTTTTCTCAGCATCAGAGACAGTAAACTAATCCCTTCCACTCAGTGGCACATTTCCTGGTTGTTTTCTCTCAGCTACTCACCAAGCTTCTTACTTCACCTTTGTAGTGCTGTAGCATTTTTGCTCAGCTTTCCCTTACATTTTCACATGCTTTGTCCGAAGTCCTCTTCTTTCAAAGGACATTCTCTTTTCTACTGGTTTTATATTTTATCTTAAATCCATTTTTTAATCCTTACCTTACTGCAGGCTAGATTTTTTGTTTACTTGCTTGCATGCTTGCTTTTTGTGTGTGTGTTTTTCTTGAAAGAGATACAGTGAATGATTGCAAATAGTAACAATATTTTTAAAAAATCACCTTGTTAAAATGATCTGTCTTACCTGGGGTTTGTATGAGAGCTGTTAGAACAGTCTCCGGCAGGGCCAGCTAAGGCTTTCTGCTTTTCATTTTTATCTTGATCTCTTTTTTTTCCCCTCTTGTTTCTTTCTTTCTACTAATTTTCACTTCAGCTCCAAAACAGATGAAAACTTGTGGATTTAATCCATACACATAAATTTATAAAAGAAAGAAGTTTAGAAAAGAAAGAAAAGGAGGGAGCATTTTCCTTGAAATTTTCTCTACTTATGCAGATATTTAGCTGATATTGAACCACAGATAGTAACCACAGAGTGGCCACGTGCTTTCCTTCTTTCCCAGGAGTCCTGTTAATCAAACCCTCTCTTGCATTAACTAGTAAAATTCTGTTAAATCAAAGGCAATGCACTGATTTACTACAGCTGAAATACCTCCAGAAAAACATTACCCTTCTCTGGTTGTGTTCTTTGCATTCTGTAGCAGGAATATCACATCAGCAAATCCGTAACATGAATTGCCACACAAAAAAGCAGCAAAGCAATTGATCTATTTCTCACCTGTGCATGGAAGTGTGGCTCTTCTGCAGTGTAAACGGGGCCAATGTGTTTGTCACTGACACGTAGAGAAAAGCTCATGTGCTGACAGAGTAAGGCAGGGCTGAGAAATCTATCAAGAAAAAGGCATGGAGAAGTTGTTATCATGAACAGCCATGCACATAATACACATGTATTTGTGCTGTTGGATCACCATCTCATCTACTTTTTTGGATTTGTATAAAGTGTATTTAAATTCTTAAGCAGAAATCCAAGATTGTGCCTTTAATTTTACTCACATTCTTAAGTTTTCTTCCCTGTCTCTTATAAACATCACAGGTTTCACTTCTCTTAGCTTTGGCCTTCTAATAGTTAATCATCTCTTTTAAGCTAATTGATCACATCTCCTCCAAGGCTGTCCACCCAAAGCTCTCCATATATGTTTCCAGAGTTTACTACACAAGCTAGATAAGCTTGCATACTAAAATTATAAATAGCTGGTACTGAGTGAGAACATTGTCACCATTTGTGCCTATATCTTGTATAGTACATTACTTGTGCAGTCAAGCATTTTGAGTATAGAAAGGAAACATCACAAATCAGAGCTAGGATGTTTATGTAATCCACAGATGTGTAACAACACACTTTCATGGGTACAGACATGTTAATATATAGGAACCTGAAAATCACAGGAATTGTTACAGTCCACCTATTAAATATTTCATTGAGTTGTTTTCATTTTAGTGGCCTGAATTCTGTTTGTTCCTTCACTTTCCCAGTGAATGGAGGACAATCTCATCCCAGGCACTTCACAAACCCACTCAAATCCCATCTAAAAATTGAATTTACTTGTAACACCACAGGTAGTAGAAAACACAATCTGAGATCAGTGAGTTGAAACTGATTGACATTGGTTGACTTTAATTCTTTTGCTGAATCCAAACCTCTGTATTTTCACTTTTTATGTAATGAATTAGAGAGAATTTTGTTTTGCTTTGTTTTGTTTTTTTTTTAATTTCATACACTATTTTCAGTACCCTGTAAATATACAAGTCATAGTGAGGGGCATGCTTCTTTGCAAAGAAAAAGCGCTAAGTCAGGTTTAAATATCAATGGTTTATGTGTACATGGGATTAATTTCCATTATAGTCTAAAGCTGGTTTTCAACGCTCAGGTGAAAAAGGTACCTAGTTCCTTATTCCTGCAGATCTGAGCAGGTAGATATTACACTGGGAGTCCCATCTGTGACAGACTTAATGTTTGGCATTTTTGAGAAGTGCTAGATGTGTCCAATGGACAGTATAGAGGCACTGGACTCATGTACAGATCACCTTTGCCTTGCATTATTAAGAACATTTTCCCATATTTTTGAAGATCTAGAAACCTGAACAGCTGAATAGCTGTAAACCCAGGGAGGCCTTAGCCAAAATTGTAAGATTACTTTCTATGGAAAGAGGCAAAGTGCCATTCACTGAGATGAAAAAGAAATATCTGAATGGGTAAGGGAAGAGGTATCAGTTCATAGAGAAAGAATCTGGAGATACAGGTAATTCAATGAGATCTTAAGGCAATGTTGCCCTACTTTTGCAAAAAAGTGAAACTTGTTCTAGGTTAGGTGATCATCAAGTCATATGAAATAATCTTTCTATACCAATGAACATTGGTAAAGTCTCAGCTGGATTATAGCACATGGGTTTGGGTGTATGTTCTGGTTTGAAGGAC
>VZTR01019758.1:7283-26277 GCA_013400775.1 Chaetops frenatus | reverse complement strand
GGCGAGCGGGACCCCTGCGTGCGCCCCAGCGCTGGACCCTTGGGAGAAGGGGACGCCCAGGAGGGCCCCGAAACCGGCCGGGGCATTCACTGTCCCCCCCCCTCCAGCCGCTCCGTCCTCATTTTTCCACCCGCCGCCTTGGCTGCGATGACAAAGAGGCCATTTACAGCCTCTCGCCGCTGCTGGAAGGGGCAATCTCTTCTTTCCCATCCTTTCCCAACCCTCCCCATCCCACTCCCAACACTTTCTCAGCCTGTGCTACTCTACTGTAAAAAACAAAAAACCACAAAAGAAACAAAAAAACCCCAACCAAAACCCAAAATTCCTTTCTTCTGGCGCCCCCGGGTAGCGGCCGGGGTGGGTTCCGGGATGCTCCTCCGGAGGGACAGGTGCCCTAAGGCTCGGCTTCGTGTCCAGTCGCTCCCGGTTTTCCCGTGGCAGACACAAAGCCTCTCGGAATATTTGCTGGGTGAAACTTGAGCCGTAGCGCTCCTGCCGGGACTGACCTCGCCCAGCGCGTTTTGTCCAAAAAAAACCCCAAAAAAAACCAAAACAAAAAAAAAAAGAGAAGGGGACGGGATTTAGTGCTTATGGAGGGAGGGAAAGGCTTTCCCGACGGGCTCAGAGCCGTCCCGGAGCTTGGCAGAACCTCCCGGCTGGAAAACCCAAAGTTTCCGAGCGGAGCAGCAGCATGATCCTGCAAAATTTTGGGCCTTACGGTAAAATCGGGAGATTTGGGATCATGCGAGTGAGCGAGGCAGGAAATGAGGCTGCTGAGGGAGGGGGGGGGGAGCACCGGGAGCTGCCGGATCCCTGCGGGATCCTCCGTGCTGGGAAAGCCGCAGGGGCCTGCCCGGCGCTCCCGAGGGGGTTTTCCCTGCCTTCCCACCGCCGTCCCGGCCGTGTCCGGTCTCTGGCCGGGGGAATGGCCCGGGATCGCCGTCCTTGTGGATGGCTGGCTGGGAAAAGCAGGGACCGGGGTCCCCGCGGGTGCCGGGGAGCTGCGGCGCGGGGCTGAGCCGGGGGTTTCCTGCCGGGAGGATGCACAGGGGTGCCGGGATGTCCCCAAGGTGCCCATCCCTGCCCTCCTTGCTCCCCCGGCATCTCGGGGTGCTCCCGTGGCTGTTGCTGTGGGAGGGAGGGGGTCCCAGTGGGGCTGAACGGCTGCAAACTGGGAGCTGCGGGGTTTTGATGGAGAAGGGGATCTGTGGGAGGGTGGGAAGAGAGATGGGGAAGGACAGCGGGCAGGGGAAGTGTTGGCCTGGTGATGGGTTCGGGCTGCCCTGTGCCCTGGGAAACACGGGCAGCTTCCCTGGCTGAGGTGTGGTGGTTCCCTAGGGAAAAGCTGGGTCTGTCTCTCCAGGACAGGATTGCAGGGAAATGCTGCTCCTTGCTCTGGGATTCTCCAGCGGGGGCCTAAAGCCCGGGTGAGGGTGTGGGAAAGGCAGAGCTGAGGTCCCACTCGGCTTCTTGGGACGCGAGGTGGTGGAAAGGGGTCGAGCTGGAGGCTGAGGGAGGGTTTGGCCACGTAGGATGGACCCTCATCCTGCTGCTGCCAGTGTGGGAGAGCCTGGGAGTGTTTTGGGTGGGAAAAACATTGAATGGAGTAAAAAGAAAAAAACAAAAAACCCCCCGATATATCATAGGAAATGAACCATATTAAGGAAAAAACCGTGGTGCAAGGGTATGGGGGAAGAGCATCACCCCAGGGGTCTGTGCACCAAAAGGACTTTGGAGATGACTTTTGGATTTTGGCCACCATGAGCCAGGACCTGTCTGTCTGTGCCAGGGGTGCTGCCTGGTTAATTAACAAGGAAAAAGGTTAATGACTCATTAAACAGGATGTCAGTGAGCAGCTGGACGCTCTGGAGGCTGCAGGTGCAGGGCATGAGGATTTCAGGTGGTTTTGGGGGCTGTAAAGTGGGGGAAGGGCCAGCCAGGTGGGGTTGGGAGCACAGTGGGGTTATCCCAGGGCTCCCCCTGTCCCCACCCTTGGTGTCACCTGGAGCATCCAGGGGCTGGGCTGGGAGCTGTGCTGGTCCCTGATAAAACACCCCGCTTTTCCTCATCTTCTCCAAGTAGATAATTACCCTTCTCTGCCTAATTGAACACGCGGGTTCCTCACTGGAAATAATGAGGCCATTACTGTGCTCTCCCAGCTGGAAACCACGCCGAGGCAACGGGGTGGAAACGAGGATGAGCCAGGTGGAAAGGGAAAGAAGAAGGACGAAAAAAAGCCAAAAAGAAGCGGGGGAAAAATTTTAGTACAAGGCAGAAGTGGCTCACAGCGGGAGTGTGGGGCTGGGGGTTTGCTGGGATTTGGCACGGGGGGTGTTGGCCTTGCTGGAGCGAGGTTTGGGGGGGATTTTGGGAGCACGGGGTGGGTGCTCAAGGGTGCAGTTCCTGGGTGAAATGGGGCTCTCTCTGCCTGCTGGACGTGGCATGGCCTGGGTCACCCCTCTGCCACGGTCCAGAGGGCTCCCAAAACCCCCTGACCCCCAAGGCAGTGGTGGGATGGGGGCTCTGTGTCCTGTCCTTGGCTGGGCTCCCCACACAGACCCGTCCTGGGGGAGAGCAGGGCCGAGAAGGTTTGGGATAATGCCTCCCTCTGGGATCCATCTCGGCAGATCCTTTGGTTTTAATTGGAAGCCTGGAATGCTGCAGCCTGCCCTGGGGTTCATCCTTTCTGTCAGGAGCAGGGAGGGAAAGGGATGAGAAGAGCCCTTTGAAGGTGAAGGGCAGCAGGGTTTGGGACTGGGCTGGGAGCTGATTTTTCTTCTCCTGGCATCACCCCAGCCTCCTATCCCTGCTGGGAAGGGCTGGTTTCCCTGGATGGACCCACACAGGGTCCCAGTGCCAGGGAAAGCAGGTCCCATCCCTGCTGCTGAAAGTTTGGAGCTGGGGGAATGGGCTGGTTTGGGGGTCACTGGGACCCTTTCAGCCCTTCCAGGGCTGCCCCAGGCTCCATGCCCTGCTCCCCTAGCGTGCCCAATGGGGAAAATTTGGCACCTGCCTATTTTGGGTTTTCCAAAGGCAAAACTGTGGCTCTTCAGAGGCACGAGTGGCTTTGAGCCACCCCAGGGTGGCAGCTGCCCCCAGCCTGGCTGTGACCTGGCCCTTTCGGCACCTGGAGGGTCCCCAAAACTGTCCCTGGACGCCAGGGGAGGTGAGGGATGGCTTTTCCCAAGCACCAGGAGCCTTTTGCATCGGTGTTTGGGAGGTCTATCCTTCCCAGCACTGCCCTGGGTCTCCCCTCCATCCCTTCCCTGTGGCTGCAGCTGGGCCTCTCCAGAGCTGCTCCTCGGGAAGGGGGTGGCAGTGGCCTTGGCACTGGCAGGACACTGGGATTTTGGCTGGATGGGGAGACAGCCGCTGGAGGAGGCTGGAACCGGGCAATGCAGAGCTCGGAGGCTGGAATGTTTTTGGGGTGAAACGCACCCAGAAATTCCCAGCTTTTCCCAGTGCCCTTCTCCAGGGGCTGCGTGCCGGGAAGCCGGATCTTTGTGATCTTTGTGCTGAGGGCTGCGAGGGAGCCTCGACCCCGCTGGGATGGGGCAGGGCCCCGTGGGAGCCGCTCCAGCTCTCTCTGGGGCCGGAGCAGGCGGGACTGAGGGGCACTGGATGCACAGTGAGGGGAAGGGGGGAAAGTCTGGGAGCTGTCCAGTCCCCAGGAGGGATTTGAGATGCTGATTGTGAGCGTGGAAGTGTCGGAGCCGCCTCTGCTGGTGGGTGTTTGTCAGCTGGAGTGGTCTCATGGCAGCTCCATCGCCGGCCAGAGCGATTCCGCATCCGTTTCTGTGGCTCCAGCCGAGGGGGCTGTCACGGGGTGGGAAAACAGCAGCAAAGGAATGGGGGAGGCAGGAAGAATCCCCCTCGCTCCTCCAGGTCCCCGGGGGAGGCAGGGCCGGGGTGGCCAGGGACTGTCCCCGTGGTGGTCACAGACCCCGCTGCCCTCGGCCCCGTTGGTGTCACCCATCCCCTGCCACCACCCTCTGTCTGGGGGTCGTGGCCAGGGTTTTTGTCCCGTGTTTCTGTGGCACTGACTGACAGGGGGGGAATTTGTGGCATTGATTCCTCTCTGGCTAATTATCATCACTTAACATCTCGTTATGGGGCTGGTGCAGGGGCGCTCCCGCCCCGAGGCCGCGTTTCCTGCACCGGGAAAATTTGGGAATGGAACCCCTGGGTTTAACAGAGGCGCTGCCACCGCCTCTGCTGCAGCTGTGTCGGGGTTTAAATGTCACCTCCCTCCCTCCGCGTCTCAGGGCCTGGAAAAGGGCCAGGAGAAACCCCGGCGTGGAAGAAAGGGGCTGTGTTTGGAGCTGGGGAGGAGGAGGAGGGAGGTGGGATGTGAAAGGCTCTCTGTGCTCCCCAGTGGAGTTACAGGGCCGGGGATAACGGGGGGACGCTTCTCGCGCGGGTCCCTGGTGTCCGTGGCCTCCTCCCCGGGATGGGGATCCCGGCTCCCTGTCTGGAGGCTGCTGTGGCTCAGAGCTGGTTTGTGCCGTGGTTTGTGCTTCCTGCTCCCTCCTCGCTGCTCCCAGAGCGCCGGCGTCGTTCCAGGGAAGAGCTCTGAGTGCGCTCCCTGAGCATCCCCACCCTGCAGCCAGCGGGTCCTGCGTGTCCTCAGACCTTCCCCCATCCTCTCCCACCCTCTCTGGTCCTCGAGGGAGGCTGGCCAAGGGGAGGGACACAGCAGTGCTGCTCTGCATCCCGGTGGGATAATGGCAGGAACTGGAATCCTTCTTCCTCCCAGTGCTGCCTTCTCCCTCCTCTTCTTCTTCTCCTGCCTCTGAGCTGCTCAGGGCTGCAGTTTGGGACCAAAGGAGCTCGGGATTTTTGGGAGGACCGGTGCTTGTTGGCACAAGGCACCGCCCTTCCCCACCCCTTTTCCCCATGGCACCGGTTCCCAGTCCCCCACAGCCTGATCAGAAGTCACTTTCTGATATATTTGAGTCGCCAGGGAATTGCATGGAAGCCCAGAAGCCTTTCCTGGAGCGTCGCTGGTGCTTTGGCTCCTCCCTGGATGGGGGAGCCCCTCCTGAGGGATGGGGAGCAGGCAGGGGGCTCGTGGCTGTGCCTGCTGAGAGCTCCAAGGATGAGCCTGTCCAGGTTGGATTAACTCCTGATTTTTTTTACCCACTTTGCTCCAGTTCATGTCAAATAATACCCTGCCAGTTCACAGCCCTGACACGGAGGAGAGGGAGGGAGGGAGGATGGCTGTGGCAGCCATCCCTGTGGCTGCAGCTGGGAACGCTGCTGGCTCGGGTTGCCGTGCAGGGGTGGGGGGTTTGTCTGTGGCAGATCCCACGGGAGACAGGTTCATCTCCTCCAGGGGCAGGAGAGACTCCCTGAGTGGGTTCCAGAGAGCCCACTGCTGCCTCCCAGCCCTGGGCAGGTCCCTGGGGAGCGCCGGGCTCCTGGTGGCCGTGATGGATGGGGTGGGAATGGCGCTGTCCGTGTGAGGGATGGATGCAGGAGCGAGGCTGGGCGAGGGGAGGGGGCAGCCCGGGGGGAGCTGCCGGCAGCCGGCCGAGGCTGCCAGGGGCTGAAGAATGGCTGAGAGCAGAAGAAGGGGCTTTAGAGCTTAATTTCCTGTCCCCGCCGTGGGGATGGGATTTGTGCTGCCATCTCCAAGGAGACGCCGGCTGCGCGGCCGCTGGAATACTAATGGTGTGGGAGGCGTGTGGTGGGGGGCTCGGGGCACCCCCAGCCCCGCCCTGGCCCTGGCAGCTGCTGGGGCTGTTCCATTTTAGGGGAGTGGGAGCCCCCAGGTGGTGCTGGGGCTGGGAAGGAGGGTGTGGAGGGGACAGGGTTATCTTTCCATACCCTCGGGAGTGGGTCATGATCCCTTTCCTGCAATTCCCGTGGTGGGGGCTCACGGGTGCACCTGGGGCTCCCCCTCATTGCCATGTTGGGGGTGGCTGGTTTCTGGGGGCCCACAGGTGTTTGTGGAGGTGCCTGCTGGGCACCCCCCTCTCCAAGCATTGCCTTGAGCTTCCCTTGGCTCGGATTGAACTGTGGATCTGTGCAGTGGCTGAACTGCAAAGTCCCCCCCCTTTCCCCCAGGTTTTGGGGGTGACAGGAAAAAGGGATGTGCCCCCCACTTCCAAAAGAATAACATTTTCCAAGTCTGCCCCGTTGTTTTGGGGGAAGTGGGTGTAGTTTAAAATTCCCTGCCCAAGGAAAAGAAGCTGCAGAGGGGGAGCCAATGGTTGGGGACAATTAACTCAGCACGCTAACGAAGCTGATGGGTCTGGGAGCGAGGTCTCGATGTGAGTGTGGTGTTGTGGGCAGAAGGTTGGGTTTGGGGGGATGGTATCTGCGGGGGTTTGGGGCTGGTGGGCTCTGGGCAGAGCTGGGATTTGGAGGGGACTCATCCCTGAGGATGGAAGGGGGAGCAAGACCCCTGCCAGCTTATCCCAGCATCTCTTGTGTAAAGGGCCAGGAGCTGCAGGGGGTGTAATTAAACCTGCTGCTGATGAGCTGCTGCAAAGCTGCTTAGTGCAAATGGAATGAGGGGAATCACAGCCAGGACCCCCCCGTGTCACCCCCCCTTTCCGTGTCCCTGTCCCCTGGGAGCAGAGGCAGTGCCAGCGCCATCACTGGGGAGAGGGGTGTCCCCAGAAGAGGTGCTGGGATGGGGGGGCCGTGGTGTGACCCCTCTGTGCTCCCCCCACAGATGGAGAGAGGCCGGGGGAGGTGACAGATGCCGGGAAGCGGCCGGTGGCAGCCCCGGTGTCACGGCGCAGGAAAGCCGAGGATTCCAGCGAGAGCCACGAGGAAGATCCGATGGTAACGGGGTGGGAAGGGGCCCGTGGAGGTCACAGGCCCCAGAGCAGAGTGCTCCAAGCCTTGTCCACCCGTGGGGATCCGAGGGTTTGGGGGGGTACGACCCCTGGTTCTGCCCAGCAGCCCTCACCGTGGATAAACCCACCAATGTCCCATTGAAACTGGGTGGGATGTCCCCCCCAGTATCCCGCCCCCTGCTCCATCGTGCCCTGTCACAGCTTCGCTGAGAAGGGCCTGGCTTCATCTGCTCTGCAATTCCTGCTTTTCTGGGCAAAGCCACTTTCTCCTGTGTGCTCTGCTCCATCCGGGACTGGGGGGCCGCTATACCCCGGGGGGAGCCTCCAGCCAGGAGCACTTGGAACTGTAGCCACGGGGACGCCCCGCTGTCCCCTGTCCCTCCTTGTTGTCACCGAGCCCCTGTTGAAGGCCCTGCTGTCCCCTTGCTGTCACCAAGAGGCCTCCTAGCAGGGCAGCCAGGGCGGGATGGCAGGAGGGGAAGCCACGGGGAGTTGTGTGCCCCATCCTGGCCGTGTGTCACTCCTCAGAAATAGGGGACAGATGGGCTGAGGAGGAATCTTCTAGGGTGCCCCGAGGAGCACAGGCTGCTGCTGGGTAAGGACAGAGGGCACGGCAGGAATCACATCCCAGCTTTTCCTGGGAGGAGGGAGAATCCTTCCAGTGAGCCTGGCACAAAACCCTCCCTCACGAGGTCTTCCCAGGGCACCACTCCCTCCTCCGGGGCTCTAATGAGTTCGTTTAGGCAGTTTGCTAATTACTTCCCTGGCTCTGTGCATCCAAATGGGCTGTGCTGTGGTGACAGTGCTGTGTCTGCCCTGGGGGAGGTCCAGGAGGCTGGGGGGGGGTGATGCTCTGGGGAAGCTGAGGAAGAGGGGAATGCTCTGGAGGGGCTCCAGAAGTACCTGGCTCTTCCTGGTCACCCATCAGTGAGCTGGAGGCAGGTGAACGCTCCCTTAATCCCTCTAAATTATGAGATACAAGCAATGGGATTAACCTAATCCCCTTTAAAGGAAGAGGGGGAGTGGAGAGAGGTCCTGCTTCCTTTCCACAGGATGTAGAGGGCACCTCTGTGCTTTTGGAGAGAGAGCCCAAAATTCCAGCAGCCCCCAAGTCTGGCCAAGCATTTTGGATGAACAGAAAACTCACTGTTTTTGGAGCAGTTTTGGCAGAGGAAGGGGAACAAGTTCAGCTGGAACGTTTTGAAACTGTTGCCTGCGACACCTTGCCAATATTTTCATGCCTCCTCCTGCTTTCCTTTGCCGTGAGCCGTGAAATCTTTCACCTTGGTTTGGCAACGCTCAGGATGAGGTGTTCAGATCATGGCATCCTGGAATGGCTGGGTTTGGAAGGGACCTTAAAGCCCACCCAGTTCCACCCACTGCCACGGGCAGAGACGCCTTCCCTTAGACGAGGTTGCTCCAAGCCCCGTCCAACCTGGCCTTGAACTTCTCCAGGGATGGGACAGCCACAGACTTTCAGTGCCAGGGCCCTCCCCACAGGTGCAGGGAGGGATCCCACGAGCATGGGGTGTGCTGGCCCTGTTCACCCACCCCCATCTCTCCCTCTGTTCCCGCACAGAGCGACGGGCAGGACGTGGATGGCTGGGTGTCCAGAGGCCAGCGTTCCAGCCCAGCCAGCGCCCACCCCAAACTCAACCTGACCAAGCAGGCCTTGCCCTGGAGCGAGCAGGTGGGGGGGCAGGCAGCAGCCTGGGGGGGTGGGGGACGGAGGATGAGGAGCCCCATCCTCAGCTCCCTCCCTTCTCCCACAGTACAAAGGGAAGGCCAACCTGCACGTCTTCGAGGACTGGTGTGGCGGGGCCGTGAGGCACCTGAGGAAGAACCTCCACTTCCCTCTCTTTCCCCACGTGAGTCCCGGGGCAGCTGCCAGAGGCTCAGAGGGAGGGTCCCCCCCCTTCCCCCGTCCCTCCCTGGGTCTGTGCTGCTCCTGGGCTGGCAGGGTGTGGCTTGGGGGAGCTGATTCCCAGCTGGAGGGAGAGGTGGTGGGAGGTGGTGGGGCCCCCTCTGCTCCGGGAGCCTGGGATAACATGGGGGAGGTGATCCACGCCCGTCTCCTCGGCAGACCCGCACCACGGTGAAGAAGCTGGCTGTGTCTCCCAAGTGGAAGAACTACGGGCTGAGGATTTTTGGCTACATCCATCCCTTCAAGGATGGTGAGTGGCGGAGCGTGGCCTGCTCCCCCATGCAGCGACGTGGGGATGCTGTGTCCTTCCCCTTCCTGGCCACAGGAGGACTGAAAGGCTCCTGGAGACAGTCCCCAAATCCTGGCTCCTGGGCAGGAGGGTCCTTCTGGAGCAAAGCCCCCTTTTTCCTGTGGCTTTGAAGGGAGGCAAAGCCCTGATCCCATCCAGAGCTATGATGTGGGGTGTGGGATGGCCCCATCCCTGTGTCCCCGTCTCACCTGAAGGCACTGGGACTGAGCCCACTGTTCCCAGGGGTGGTGACCCTCTCCGTGGCTCTCTGCAGGGGATTTTCAGTTCTCTGTGGCATCAGATGACAACTCTGAGTTCTGGCTCAGCTCCGACGACAGTCCCTCCAACTCCCGGCTGGCTGCCTTTGTTGGCAAGGTATGGCATCACCTCTCTGCCTTCCCCTGCTCCAGGGGGAAGGATCTGTGTGTGGCTGTGCTGGGGGGCAGCTCTCCTGCCTCTCTGCCCCTTTGGCAATGCCAGGCTGCTCCAGCCTGCTCCCATCCCTGCCCAGGCCTGGCTGGGCTTCCAAAGGAGCCCCTTGGTCCCTCCTTGGTTGGAGCTGCCGAAGACCAGGAGATGTGATATTTATTCCTGGGTTTTCTTGGGGTTAATTCCTATAATGGGAAGCTGGTGGGCTTTGGTGTGGGGTCCTGCTGCTCTCGTGCTGCTCCTTCCTTCCCAGCTGGGCACCGAGTGGACGGCGCCGGGAGAGTTCACCAAGTTCAGCTCCCAGGTCTCCAAGCCCCTGCGGTGAGTGTGTCCTTGGGGAGCATCCCGTGGGCATGGAGCTGCTGGCTCTGACCTCCCTGGGCCGTGGTCCCTTCCCAAAAGGCAGGGGGGGCTGGGCTGGACCCCTTGGTTTGAAGGGGCAGGTGGCAAGGTGGGGACAGGGGTGCCACAGTGTCACCCCCTGTCAGAATCCAAGGCATAGAAAGTCTTCAAGGCCTTGTGCCTGCTCACTCTGAGTTGGAAGTGTCTACTGGATTTGATCTGAGGCCGTGGAAAAGGCTTCCAAATTTAGGGAACTGTAACAAGAACGAAGGCCTGTAGTTTAAGAAAAGGCGTGTTAAGTTAGGTAGTAAAAGGTTCTGAAGTTTAGATATAGAAGTAGTTATAAAATAAAGTAAAATGTTTAAAATGTATAATTGCATGTCAGTACATGACTGGATGGCAAAGTCCACAGTGCGACAGGGCTGTAACACAGGTTTGATTGACTATTGGTGAAAAAATTAATACTATGTATGTGGCAGTGACTTGTTGGCCAATCAACCTTTAAAAGACCTTGTAACCTGTAGTCTTGTGACCACTTCTGCACTATGGCTGACCCCTGCATCCCTCTGTGGAGACATTCTCACGACTGGATGAGACTGTAGCAATAAATCACGTTTTAAATCATAGAAGAGTGATCCCGTCTCTCCCCAGCCATCCCGACAACCCCCAGCCCCACAAAAGCCCTCAGCAGTGGGACGGGGGAGCAGGCAGCCTCCTCAGCTCCCTGTCCCCTTGCCCCGGGAAGGTTTAGCCAGCGGAGGGCAGGAGGACAGGGGGGTTTTGCCAGGCTGGCGCTGGGCTCTGAGCGCTGTGTCCCCTCCCCTGCAGCCTCATGGCCTCCCGCCGTTACTACTTCGAGCTGCTGCACAAGCAGGATGAGCGGGGCTCGGACCACGTGGAAGTTGGGGTGAGTAAATGCCTGCCCCCTTCCATGCCAGGCTCCTTCCAGGACTGCAGCAGCAGGGACAGGGCTTTTCCCCACCTGTGTTGAAGTGCTTTATCCTGCAGCAAAGCCACGGTTTCCCCCTCCCGTGGCTGCCGGTGGGGACGAGTCGGTGTCTCTGTTTCCCTGATTGTTGCAGCACTGGGACACACGGAGGGCTGCCCTCCTTTCCTGCTGCTGCTCTGAAGGCCCTGCCATCGCCCTGCCGTGGGCAAGGAGAGCCCAGAGCAGGCAGGTCCCACCTTGCTGGCTGCATCCCAGCAGTGGGAGAGAGGTGGCCGAGGGGATGGAGCGATTCCCTGGTTTCTTCTTTCCCCCCCGCCCCGGCTTTGGAATTACCATGAGTTTCGGATCTGAACTTGCCTGCCTTGGCAGCACAGCCCTGGCAAAGCCTGCAGTGTGTCAGGGGCTCAGCCTGGCTGAGGGGAAAGATGTTGGCTCCCTAGCAAAGGTTTCGTTTCTCCCAAGAACTCATTAATCACTGGAGTCAAACTGGTGCCAGCAAAGCATCAGGGAGGCTGGCAACACCCCTTCCTCGCTGGCTGCCTCCCTGCTGCCCATCCCCTCCATCTCGATAAGATCTGCATTTCTTAGGGCAAAAACAAATAGTGGGGAAAACAAATAGTTGGGGGAGATGTTTCTGAGATGGGATGTTTTTGCTGGAGGGAGGGAGGGAGAGAAGCCTTTCAGCCGTGCAGAAAAACCTCTCAGCTGTGCAGAGAGAGACAACAACAACATCCACAACAAAAGCAGGACCCTGATGTGTCTCGCCCCGGGGGCATTGGAGGGCTTGTCCCGACAAAGGCTCCTGACTGGCTTTTAAAATGTTGGAGTTAAATCAGGGCAGGCAGCTCTGGAGACCCTCTTAATCAAGGCACGCTCTTCTTTATAAAGCAGGGGAGTGAGGAAAGGAGTCCTTGGGTCACAGGACTTGTGACAGTCCCAGAGGGAAGCAGCATGGGCCTATATCCCACCCACGGGAGCCTTTCCCTCTCTGACCCTGCAGGGATCCCTGCTGATCCCAAACCCTGCAGGAAATGGGGCAGGATCAGCCCTCTCTCTTGTTCCTCTTCTGCAGGGAAGTTTCTGGGAGCTGTGGACAGGGAGGACCCATCCTGAGGTGCCAGGGTTGGGCAGCTGCATCCCAACCCCTGCCTCTCTCCCGCTCATTCCTCATCTTCTTTTGTTGTTTTTTTTTCCCCAGTGGCGAGTTTTCCTCCCCAGCCTGAAGTTTGAGGTGATTGACTCCTCCTATATCTCCCTGTACACAGGTAAGGGCCAGGTGGCTCCTGCAGCCACAGTGTAGCGGCTCTGCAGGGGCTGGGAGGGGAGGGAAGGAAAGGGAAGGCAGAACCTTGGGAAATTGGATTCTGGTGGAGGAAGGCTCAGCCTCTGAATGCCCCCGCAGGTGCAAGGAGGGATGCAAGGGCTGCAGTGGGTAGGATTGATGCTGGGAGCAAGCTGAGATGCTGCTAAAAAGGGGATGTGGAGGCAACACAGCTGTGCTGGTGCTGCAGCCTTGTCCTGGCTGCCAGGAGCCCTCTGGCTCCGGGGCCTGGCCCTGAGTTACGAGGAGCTGTCGTGGGAGCTGGGGATGGATGGCACAAGGTTTAATTAAATCTATAGATCTTCTGCCTCCTGCCCCTGCCCTGGCAGCAGGAAAGGGCTTGATGGATGGGTCCTGCCCTGGCGCTCCGCACTCAGCAGGAGCAGCCATCATTCCTGCTCTGGAAGGTGTCGGTGAGGAGGAGGGGGCAGGCAGAGGGTCCCTGGGGGGAAGAGGGATGAGGGGTGCCAGCGCTGCTGACGCAGGTGCCCGTGCAGATGGATGGTGTGCAGATAAATCCCTGTTCCTCAGCTCTTCCCCGCCTCTCCTTCCTGCATCCCAGCTCCCTCAGACCCAGCAGCACCCCGAGGCAGAGCCAGGTCACCCCTGGGGGGAGCCCAGCCCTGCCAGCAGCAGGCAGAGCTCCCTCCTTCCTTCCTTCCATCCTTCCTTCCTTCCGTCCTTCCTTCCTTCCGTCCTTCCTTCCTTCCGTCCTTCCTTCCTTCCGTCCTTCCTTCCTTCCGTCCTTCCTTCCTTCCGTCCTTCCTTCCTTCCGTCCTTCCTTCCTTCCGTCCTTCCTTCCTTCCGTCCTTCCTTCCTTCCGTCCTTCCTTCCTTCCGTCCTTCCTTCCTTCCGTCCTTCCTTCCTTCCGTCCTTCCTTCCTTCCTTCCTTCCATCCTTCCTTCCATCCTTCCTCCCTCCCTCTGGACTTTTCCAGGGCCTTCAGCCAGCTGCAGGGGCACATTTGGGAAGCCTTTCCCTGCCACAAGCAGAATTTTGGGGCTAGGGAAGGGGCACCCTGCTCCCCCGTGGCTCTGCAGCAGGCAGGGCTTCCTGGGAAGGGAGCACCCTTGGGAGGCAGCTTGGAGCACGGCCGAGGTGACCGGGGCAGGGTGACCTCCTGTGGGAGCCTGGGGGCTTGGCTGGTGGCCAGGGGTGACATGCCACCCTCATCCCTGCAGAGGAGGCAAACCAGGCTGGTGTTGCAGTTACCTGCAGGAAGGACAGCCAGGGTTTAATCCCTGTGTCCTTGGGAGTTAAAGCCCTGAGCGTTCCCTCGTTTCTTTTGAGGCCGCGGTAATGGGAGCAGGACGGCCTGGCTGGGATCAGCCGTGCCCTCATTAGTCGGTGCAATAATCATTAGGCTGATTAGTCACGGGGTCTGCGAGATGGCTGGGGAGGGCAACAAAGGCTTCCCTGGGGGCAGGAGGAATCCACAGTGCTCGCAGCCCTCTTGGAGAGGATGGGAAGGGCCCCCTTGGAGGATGTGTGTGCCCCGGGGGTTCAGCCCGGGCCCTGTCCCGCAGATGAGTCGTCCCTGAAGATGAACCACGTGGAGCACATCCCGCAGACCTTGGCCAGCCACAGCGGGAGCCACCTCTGGGAGGCCCAGCAGGACGAGCACGGGGCTGACATGCTCAAGGCCGACCCCAGGGACACCTTCTTCCTCAGTAAGTGCCTGGGAATGGGTCTGTGCCCATCCCCTGGCGGGGTTTGGGGGAGGAAAATGGCTGCTGTGGGCACCTGGGTCCTCCCTGCCACCCTCTGTCCGTCTCCTGGGTGGAGGCATCTCTGCTGGGGTCTGTGGGGACACGTTGGGATGCTCTGGGCTTCTCCACAGCCCCTGCCATCGAGGCGTCCCGCGTGGAGAACGTGCTGGTGCCCTGTGCCTACAGCCCCACCTACGTGGTGAAGGATTTCCCCATCGCCCGCTACCAGGGCCTGCAGTTTGTAAGTGCCTCCCTGGGGACGGGGCCGTGCTGCCACGGGGACACGGTGGAGCCCAGGGCAGGGATGTTCCCATCCGGGTAAAATCCAGGAGGAAGCATCCCTCGCTGGAGGGTCAGGCTGGGTTTGCAGGGCCCGGCCTGAGAGGGTTGGGGTTAAATCCCTGTGGGGTGTTTGAGGTGCCAGGGGTCACTTTGGTGTTGGTGGTGGCCTCGGGTCCCCAACTCCTGGGGGTGACACAGCACCCATCACCCCCTCCCCCCGCCAGGTCTACCTCTCGTTCGTGTATCCCAACGACTTCACACGCCTCACTCACATGGAGACAGAGAACAAGTGCTTCTACAGGGAGTCCCCCCTCTACCTGGAAAAGTAGGTACTGGGGGCTGGGATTTTGGGGTGCTACACAGAGGGGGGCTGATGTCAACAGCGCTGGGATGATGCATCCTCAGCCACGTGTCTCTGTCCCCCATGGAAGGGCTGCCCCAGGCTGGCTCTCTCCCCCTCTCCCAGGCACGCAGCAGCTCGGGTGCTGGCAGTGCTGCTGGGTTTGGGAACCCCGGCTCCTTTGGCAGCTGGGTGCTCTTCCCTGCACACATCCCCTCACTCCTCCCTTCTCCCGGGCCCTCACCGTCCCTCTCCGTCCCCAGGTTTGGGTTCTACAAGTACATGAAGATGGATGAGGAGGAGGAGGAGGATCGGCGGCAGCGAGCGTTTCTCTTCCTCGGCCCCGACAGTGAGTCACCGGCACGGCCGGGCACGGGCTCCCGGCATCCTCGCTGGCAGCCCATCCCCACACACGGAGCTCTGGCCCATCGGGATGACTCCAGCGGTGCCAGAGGCTCCGGGAGGGCTGGGCTGTGCAGAGCAGCGTCCCTCAGGGCCCCGCTCCAAGCATCCTGCTTGGCATGACCACCGTGGGATGTGGGAAGCAGGGCACTGGACTGGGATTTGCTGTCCCTCCCACATCTCCTGGGTTGGTCTCGGCAGTGGGGCAGCAGGAACTGGACCCGGTGTGGAGTCTGGGCATGTCTGTGGAGCCTGGGGGTGCTCCTGAGGAACCAGAGGCTGTTCAGAGCCTGCCCTGGTCAATTTGCAGCTTGGTAAAGCCCTGGCAGGTCCTGGAGGGAGTGGGATTGGTGCCGAGATTTGAGGAGGGGATAAGTGGCAGCAACTGGAGCTGCCATCCCTGGGTGGGCATCCCTGGGTGGGCATCCCCTGGTGCCCCAGCTCTGCTCCCTCAGTCAGCCACTCACAGGTTCCTCTCCTGCTGGGATCAGGCTCTGCCTCTTTGTCTTGGCTGCAGGGTATTAATCTCTGCCATCGCTCCCTAGATTTCCTGGAGGATGAGGAGGAGGAAGAGGAAGGAGTGGACAGCCCCGAGCCCACAGACCCCGCTCCCGAGGCCAAGGAGCAGAGCTTTGGGCCGGCACCCAGAGCCAAAGGGAAGGACCCCGCGCCGGTCACCGGGGGTTACGGAGACGACCTGGACTATTACAGCTTCCGTCGGAAGCAGGGCCAGGCGCGGGCCCGGGCCCGGGTGGGCACCCCGGGGCAGCTGGGGATGTGGAGCACGTCCAGCCCAGCCAGTGCCCTGCGGGAGGATCCCGTGCTGCAGCGGGGCCCGGGCCGGGCGCTCCATTGGCTGCCCCAGGACGAGGGTGAGGAGGATGAGCTGGAGCTGCCGGCGTCTCCGAAGCACGGCCCGGCCCTGGGCCTCCAGCCCCACCTCTCCCTGCCCATCTTTGGTGGCAGAGCCAGAACGCCGGGTCCCAGCAGGCCGGCAGCTCCCAGCGAGGACAAGAAGGCCCGGAAAACCCAGGAGAAGGTCTACGTGACCCGGCTGCAGCCCGGGAAGCGCAAAGCCCCGGCCCAGGAGCCGGCCTTCCCCGGCATTTTCCTGTATCCAAAGCCCGTGAAGAGAGTCCACCTGCGCTCCAGGAGCCCGCAGAAGCATCCCATCGCCCCCAGCAAGCTCCGGGCCGTCCCTGGCCGCCGGAGCCCCTGGCTCCTGAGCAACTTCTCCAAGGAGAGGGACCCTGCCCGGCGGAAGGGCGGCAGGAGGTGGGACCAGCTGCCCAAGCAGCAGGGGCTGCCCGGCCTCCTCGCCCTGGGGACCGAGGGGCTCTTCAGCCATGAGGACACGACCCCTGCTCCGGGCAGGACAGCAGCCACCGCCGACTACAACTCGTCCGAGGCCGCCCGCTCTGAGGGGACGCGGGTGACGTCCTTCCTGAAGGTGTCGGAGACGACGGCGTCGCAGCAGCAGGAGGAGGGGAAGGGCCAGGAGGAGGAGGATGAGGAGGAGGAGGAGGTGTCTGACTATTCCTACGAGGCGGGGGAGCTGCAGCAGGGCTGGCTGGAGGACTCCATCAACTGGCAGCGGACGTTCAGCGTCAGCTCCGTGGACTTCGAGCTGCTGCGCTCCGACTGGAACGACCTGCGCTGCAACGTCTCGGGAAACCTGCAGCTGGCCGAGGGCGAGGTGGTGGACGTGGTGGCCCAGTACATGGAGAGGCTCAACGAGAAGAACGGGGGGTACGGAGGGAGCGGGGCGGCGGCGGGAGTTCGGGGACGTGGGTCCCCGGTGGCGGGAAGCAGAGCTGGCGGTGACGGTGGTTTCGAGGCTTCTCTCCTCCCCTGCAGGATCTACACCCTCCTGAGGATCATCAACGTGGAGAAGCGGCGGGACACGGCGCGGGGGAACCGGTACCTGCTGGAGCTGGAGCTGGCCGAGCGGGGCCAGCGCACGGTGCGGCTCTCCGAGTACGTCTACGTGCTCCTGCACCAGGGCAAGCAGGACGACAGCGCCGAGGCCAACCCCGACGGGCTGGCCCTGGGGGCCACCGAGCCCCAGCCCAGCGCCTGGAGCGTCCTCTATGGAAAATCAGTGCTGTGCCGGCCCCTGCGGCTCAGCTGGAGGCAGGACGTCATGGTGCACTTCGTGGTGCCGGGTAGGTGCCGGGCAGGACGCGGCTCTCGTGGGCCTGCGCTGCTCCCTCAGCGTCCTGCAGCGGGATGAGGGTGTCGGCTCCCCTCGGCAGGGCTTGGTTTGGCTGGGAGGGTGGTGCTGTGGGTCACTGCTGTGAGCCTGAGGGGTGCTTTTCTGGCAGTGAAGAACCAGGCCCGCTGGGTGCAGCAGTTCATCTCGGACGTGGCCGGCCTCTACGGGGCCACGAGGGATGCCAACTTCAACGTCATCCTGGTGGACTTTGACAGCGAGGACATGGATGTGGAGAAGGCCCTGCAGGACGCTCGCCTGCCCCGGTAACTCCCAGCCTGCAGCCCCCTGGGAGGGGTCTGGGGGGCTCCCCGGGGTGGGACAGGTCCTCACACAACCTGCTGCTGCTTCCCCACCTGCACAGTCCCTGCCTCGCTGCTCCTTCCTTCCTCCTCATTTTCAGGGGTTTAAGCTACTTTTCCACGTGGGTTTGGGGGTGCAGAAATTTGACTCCATGGCGGGGGGGGGACCCTCAGCTTGAGGTGTAGCACCTGGGCCTTCCTGAGAAGGTTCTTTCCCTCTGCTGGTGGTTGCTGTCCCCCTCCTGGCTGTGTCCCTGTCTGTCCCCAGTGCTACCTGCCCTGTCCTCTCTCCCCAGGTTCCAGTACCTGCGGCGCACGGGCAATTTCGAGCGCTCAGCCGGGCTCCAGGCCGGCGTGGACATGGTGGAGGTGAGTGGGGACGGGGACCAGCTCTGGCTGTGGCTCCTCTCCCAGGGCTGTTCCCCAGCCGTATCTGTCCCCTCCCAGGACGAGCACAGCATCGTGTTCCTGTGCGACCTGCACATCCATTTCCCTGCCAACATCCTGGACAGCATCCGGAAGCACTGCGTGGAGGGGAAGCTGGCCTACGCTCCCATCGTCATGAGGCTGAGCTGTGGCAGCTCCCCCCGGGAGCCCAACGGTGAGCAGGGACCCCTCTCCAGCTGGGAACCACCCCCAAAACCGGGCCATCACCTGGTGCACCTCTGCAGGAGGTGGCACAGGTGGGGACAGACCCGCGGTGGGAAGAAGAGGGGTTGGGATGGGGAGTCCCCGTGGCTCCCAGGTGGTGGGGAGAGCACAGGGGGCATTTGGGGGGCCCCCCCACCCCTCACCTCATTGCTCCCCTCCCTCCAGGCTATTGGGAGGTGAACGGCTTCGGCCTCTTCGGCATCTACAAGTCAGACTTTGACCGTGTGGGAGGGATGAACACGGAGGAGTTCCGGGACCGCTGGGGCGGGGAGGACTGGGAGCTCCTGGACAGGTGAGCCTGGGGGTCCTGCAGCCCCTGAACCCCTGGGAAGCAGGGTCAGCCATGTGGATTTGGGCACACCCCTCAAGCTGGCTGGGCAGCTGGGTGATGGGGGTGCTGAAGGGGAAAACTTCCCTTTGGGAGGGCCATGTTCATCTGTCTGTCCACCCTGTTCCTCCACCTCTTGAGCTCCATCCCTCCATTCCCTGAGCCCTGTCCCTTTGTCCCTCCATCCCTTCAGCTCCATCCTCCATCTGCAGGGAGCCTTCTCTGTCTATCCATCCCCTGATCTTTATCCATCCATCCATCCATCTCCTGAGCCTTATCCCTCTCTCCATCCATTCCTGAGCTCTGTCCATCCATGTTCTGAGCCTGTTGCTCCCTCCCTCCATCCCCTGAGCCCTGTCCCTTTGTCCCTCCATCCCTTGAGCCCCATCCCTCTGTCCTCCATCTGCAGGGAGCCCTCTCCCTCTGTCCATCCATCCCCTGATCCTTATCCATCCATCCATCCCCTGAGCCTCATCCCTTTATCCATGCATCCCTGAGCTCTCTCCACCCATCTCCCGAGCCCACTGCTCCCTCCCTCCGTTCCCTGAGCCCTGTCCCTCCATCTCTGCATCCCCTGAGCTCCATCCCTGCATCCACAGGGTGCTCCAGAGCGGGCTGGAGGTGGAGCGCTTGCGCCTCAGGAACTTTTACCACTACTACCACTCCAAGCGGGGCATGTGGAACGCCCGCAGCAAGAAGCCCTCC
>VZTR01019757.1:10515-21493 GCA_013400775.1 Chaetops frenatus | reverse complement strand
ATATAGTGATGGCCTACTGGTTGGACGTCAGTTTGCAAGGCAGCAAGAGTTGTGGGAGTCACTTGGTCAGCTGCTGTGTCAGGTTTCACTTCCGCTGTTTGGCCGGTAGCAGCAGGAGGTGTTTTAACACTTTCAGCTGATTTCATTTCTTCCAGTTTACTTGCTGTTGTCTGAAGTTTATTACCACCTACAAATAAAAAAAGTTAAATCTCTCACTTTCATAAAATGAGAATTACACATGATGTGCAAACTGAAGAGTTTATTTGCAAGTATCAGTGTTCTGGTCAAAGCATTATCAGTCTGAAAATTAGTTAAACCAAACATTTTTAAATACTATTAAAGTTTTTTTTTTTAAAAAAATAGCTAAACAAAAACTTATTTAAACACCTAGTTTTTTTATTTTAGCAAGAAATCTTTTGCTTTATATAGTTGTAATTGTCATCACTCATTTTCATGCTTTTTCAAGAGATAGGAATGAATGGGAAAAACTCAGCAAATTATTTTAATTTTTTTTGTCAACAGATTTGTTTTCTTTTTGCAAATGGATCCAAGAAAGTACAAACATTAAAAGGTTTTGAGGTACTAACAAAGGTAGCATACTTTCAGTGTTACAACTGCATAGGTCTTTCCTTTGAGAGCAAGTTAGCTTACTGTTGAACAACTGTTTTCTGTCTCTAAATGTTTGTCATACTTATTTCAAAAGTTTCCACTGTTAAATTTCCAGCGTTACAACGTTTCAGTTTCCCAGTTACCACCTGCCAACCTACTGCAGGCTGTCTTAACAGGCCAGGCTGTGAACTGAAACTAGAAGCAACTGGACTATAATCTGCAATACTCCAGCAGCTACTATGTAAGAAACCAAAGGTGGGAGGCTTTTTTTGAAGGTGGGAGAAGCTTCCAGGAGAGGTCAGGTGAAGACAAAAGGGCAGAAAACAGTATAAACTGTGAAGCAAAATTTTCATACACATTCTTATTTTCCCCATCAGTAATAATTCCCTTAAACACAACAGAATTACTCATGCAGATGTTAACTAAATATATTTGTACTTGTTGCACTAAAATCTTTAAAAAAAAAATAGAATAGGTTAGGTTTCAAAATAAAGACTGACTTGTGTACTTGCCAACAAAGTTTATTTTTGGTGGAGATATTTTCTTTATAGCTATATTAGCAGTGGTGGAAGATGTTTTGTTGTTGGACACAGTGTTAAGTGGTGCATTTGCCGTGGGAGTAAGAACTTTCACTGCAGAGGATGCAACAGAGGAGTTCACAGTACTGCTGCTAGTTGCTATATTTGAAGCAGAGGCAGTTGGTTTAGAAGCAGATGTGGATGTTGAAGTAGCAGCTTGGGTAACCACATTTGGTTCAGTTGAAGGAATAGGTTTGCCAAGTTTTGTGTGCAACTTTACTACCTATAAAAATAAGGAGAAATTAATAATATTATCTCCCTGGGGTAGCTATAAAAAATTGAACTTGTTATAGGTTATTGAAGCTTTAACAGAAACATCAATATCACCAGTGATATTGATATTTTTATTTTAAAGTTATTGCCTCTTTACAAAAAGTGATCTCAGGATGAAAAAAAAGGGACTAGCAAAAGTTCTTATTATCTGTAACAAGGAAATAGTTAATAGTTATCTCAGGTTGCTTATTTACCCTAGAAATTCAGACATTTACTCCAAAAGCTGTGTAGATGAGAACAGAAAGTCAATAAACTCACAAGCCGGTAAAACTCAAGAAACAGTTTGAGCAAAATATTTTGTTGCCTGGTTGCTTTTTCTTCTCCCTCTAAAAATTGTAGTACGTTGAACTATTTTAGTTCCAAATAATATTTGTAAATAAGTTAATTCAGATTCAACGCTGTCTCTTTTCATCACTACATTTTAAGAATATTTATACTGACTTTCCAGGTTACCTAGCAAACCTGAAGATATTTCTTAGACAAAGGCTTTCTTTTCTTTTTGTTAAAGCACACCTGCAGAAAGAGTTAAGGAGGATGCAAAAGGCATATTTCAGAGCTCTTTATCTCCTTGAAAGTTAAGAGGTATGTGCTTATTCTTAGAAGTAATAAGCAGAGGCCTTTTTAGAACACACTTGAGATAGAATAATACTTCTTTTTGGTGACAGCTGACCATCACCTGAAAAAGCAATGCATGGAGTCCACAAGAACAAAACATGCAAAATGAAAACTAAAGACTGGGTTTGAAAGTAGCAGCAAAAAAAATACAAATCTGCTAGATATGTCTTTAATGCAAATACATGTACACAATCAGGTTCAACAAGGTGAAGTACCAGGTCCTGCACTTGGGTCACAACAACCCCATGCAGCACTACAGGCTTGGGAAACAGCAGGTGGAAGGATGCCCAGTGGAAAAGGACCAAGGAGTGTTGGCCAACAGTCAGCTGAACATGAGCCAGCATGTGCCCAGGTGGCCAGGAAGGCCAATGACATCCTGGCCTGTAACAGAAATAGTGCAGCCAGCAGGACCAGGGAAGTGACTGTCCCTCTCTACTGGGCACTGGTGAGGCCACACCTTGAATCCTGTGTTCAGTTTTGGGCCCCTCAAAACAAGACACATGTTGAGGTGGTAGAGTGCATCCAAATAAGGGCAACAAAGCTGGTAAAAGGTCTAAAGCACAAGTCCTATGAGGAGTGGCTGAGGGAGCTGGGGTTGTTTAGCCTGCAGAAAAGGAAGCTCAGGGGAGACCTTATCACTCTCTACAACTACCTGAAAGGAGGTTGTAGGCCGGTGGGGGTTGGTCTCTTCTCCCATGTAGGAAGGGATAGGACAGGAGGAAATGGCCTCAAGTTGTGCCGGCGTAGGTTTAGATTGGATATTAGGAAAAATTTCTTCACTGAAAGGGTTGTCAAGCATTGGAAGAGGCTGCCCAGGGAAGTGGCTGAGTCACAATCCCTGGAGGGATTTAAAAGTCATGAAAGACACATAGATGTGGTGCTTAGGGACATGGTTTAGTGGTGGACTTGGCAGTGTTAGTTTAATGGTTGGAGTCGATGATCTTAGACGGCTTTTACACCCTGAATAATTCTATGATATGCACACAAGCATATACATACACTTTTTAGCTTTTTATTCTTATTTTAAGCATGTTCCTCATCAGAATACAGACATATTAATGTCACATAATTTTACAAATTTAAGTTCAAGTAACTCTTCCAGATTACTTTTTTCCCCCTAGAATGCACAAGATTCTTCAGTGTACCAAAGAAAGAGTCCTTTGAGATTTCAATTTTACACTGATGACAACCTAACTTAGCATTAGTTAGCAACTATCTATGAGGAAGAGAAAAGGACATCCAAATATACAAAGATAATATATTATTGTATTCCATATACCTATGGAGTTACTGGGCACAACCCAAAAATTTAATGACTCAGCATTAATGAAAGAACAAACACTAGGCAAATCTATGTAAATTATAATTTTTTTTCTTCTACTAACAAAAAATAATATTTGGAAAACTATTTAAATTTGCTACGAGATTTATTTGAATAGGAATTATATTACTGATGCCACTTTGTACAGTGTTCTGAGATACAAAGGGCTATAAAAGCTGAATATTAATACTTTGTTACTTACACTAGTAATTCCATAGCTTTGAGGAAAATCTGTAATATCTAAACACACATTCTACACTGCACCATTCCATTTATTGTCGTGTGACCAAATTTAGAACACAGGTCACAGAGGTTCACAGTGCAGCTCGCAGTCTTTATTCTAAAATGCTCACCTAACTGCACACAGACAATAGGGAAAGCATGCTTACCAAAACTCTTCAAACATACTCATAAAACCTACTACAGGACATTGTTTCTTGTTTCCATATGCCATTTTTTTGGCAAGAAATACCAAGTGACACATAATAATCCCATCCCTAGACATTGACTCAGTTTACAGTGTTTAAAAGCACAGAGAGCTTCACAGCACCAAATAATGTCAAGAGGTCTTGAAAAGTGTTAGGGGGCACAAGCATGCTACTGCATGTCCTCATTGACACTTTTCCCCATCTTACTCTATACCTTCTTCCTACAATTTACATACCTTTCCCAATACATCCTCTTCTTGATGCTGTGGCAATGTTTTCCCCCTTTCTCCCAACAAGGCCTTTCTAATAGTGAGCTTAAAGATAATTTTGAAATAAAAAGCAGAACTAAATGTCTTTAAACAAAATAATTCTAATTATATTGTTTCTGCATATCTTCTCCTAAGATGAGAAAAATGATGGCAAGAAATATATGACTGACTTGTATAATAAAGACAAGAGGAAGTTCTTACTTTCTGATGTTTGGCTCCACGGATATGGGCAGCGTAAGCATCTGCTCCTGTACAAGACACATCACAAAGCTCACAGCGCAACTGATTCTGAGTTCCACGAGCAGAAGTACTGTTGTTATTGGTGTTCTGGGAAGCTTTTAACGCTGCTTCTTTCTTTTTGTGTTTCTGGCCTTCTAAGTGTTCTTTGTAAGTCTGTTTAAATAAAAAATACACACAGCTGGTTTTGTACTGTTTGTTCATCATTCATGTGTATACATGTAATATAGAGCATAGCATAGAACACATGCCTTGTATAAAAAAATACTTCCTACACTGAACATTGCTTCCGTATGACATGTTTTAAGGCATAAGCAGGCCACTTCCAAAACCAAGATATTTTCTTCACCACCAGGATTCCACTTTTAGGTAATACAATATGATCTTTACTCCTCTACCTTCTCACTTCCTCAATCAAGTACTGGTCAACATATTGAAAAAGCCTGATAAGATGAGAAAACTGTCTCAGTTGCATTTCCTACATTGCATTGAATTATTCTTGATTTTGGATTTTCCTCAAACTGCAAGACGACAATTGTTAAATGTATCCAGATAACTAAAAAAGTAAATTCAAAAAAAGGTAGCGCATAAATAAAGCCGGCTGAAAATAAAATACAGAAGTTGCTATTTGTTCCTATGCTAACACTGGCAATCTATGGAGCAGACAGAGTGGAAAATAATGACAAATTTACCTAAAGAGTAAGAACTGTTTTGCCAAACACACAAACATTTCATGAATCGATATCTACTTTTTATGCACTTGTATCCCCTTTGAAACTAAACTGGGATGCTGGAATAAAATGAATACATTTTCAGGATTACCATTGTGTTAGTTTAACAGAACATGGCTATTAGTGGGGGTGGAGGAAGGCACAGAAGCTGCCTCTGAGAGAGAAGCTCCTCAAAACTTCTACTATGTTCAGCAGAGCCAATCCCTGAAGACTCTGACGATGGACACATTGGCTGGTCCAACTAGAGAAGTTAGTAATGCCTCTGTGATTACATATTTAAGAAGAAAAAAAACGCGCGCAAGCTCTCTTTCTTCCTCCCCTCTGAGGGTTGGTGAGGGAGCCACCAGGCCCCTTCCCGGCATGGCCAGGGCCCTTTCCAGAGCTGCCACTAGGCTCATGCCACCGAGGGGCTATCCTGGCGCCGCAAGCAGCCACGTGGATAAGATCATGCGGCCAGGGCCAGCGCCGGGAACGCTCATGTGGCTGGGAGTGGCCGCATGGCTACTGCCATCCTGGTACTGGGAGCGGCCGCATGGCCAAGATCGGTGCAGCTGGGGCGGCGCCACGCAGCCACTGCCATCTTGGCATGGCTCGTAATGAATTTTATTTGCTTAGCCACTTTTAGCCAGCCATGCTGAGGACAGAAGGGCAGAAGTGGTGGCAGCAGTTTTTCCTTTTCGGCGCCCCGCATGAGGAGAGGCGCTGACTGGAGCCAGCAGCCAGTGTGGCTTGTGTGGTGCCAGCAGGGACCATGTGACCAGCAGCAAGAGACATGGCGACCAATTCCCCGATGCGGAGCCCAGACAGGATCAACCTTTCAGCGCTGTGGAACTCTATAAAAATTTTCCAATCGATAGAACTTGAGAACAAACGAACCTACGGACACCAATTTTATCCCAAGTCAGAGAAAAGGAAAAGGTGAAGANCATTAACTAAATGACCCACGCAAACAGTTGTGGGAAGACTGCCCATGGGAGGGACTCATGTTGCAGCAGATTGGGCAGGACTGCTACTTGTAAAAATTAGAACCATGTTGGAGAAGTTCACAGAGAACTGTCTCCCATGGGAAGGACCCCACATCATAGCAGAAGAGACTCCTTTCCCTAAGCGAACTGAAGAAAGATTTTTAGAAGTGACAAACTGACTAAAAAGCCCATGTTTTGTCTCCCTGCACTGTCAGTGGGAAGAAGGGCAGGTGGGGGGAAAGGTCTTCTAAAGGTTTATTTTAGTTCTAATTATCCTCTTTTAATTCTGTTTATAAATTTCTCTTTATACCTTTTAGGTTTTGAGCCTGTTTTGCCTTTAGAGTGTTTTCTCCTAATTCTTATCTCATTCCATGAGCCTTTTATTTTTCTTTCTCCCTCCTCTGCTCAACTATAGCAGAGGAGAATGAGTGAATGGTTCTTCGTGGGTGCCTGGCTTCTAGCCAGTGTCAAACCCTGACAACCATTCACAAAGTTTTGAAAAAAGTATTTTCTAAGAAGTTTGCTATGTTAAAAAAAAATAAAATTCAAAGTTTAGAATACTTCTGGAGTCCAAAGCACAGCTGAAGCTTCTCTGTACAAGCTAAGGGGATGCATCTTTTTGTCTTCTCATATGGCCTCTTTCTATCATAGCATATGTTTTAATTTAATTATTCCTTTAGTATAAGTATAGAATCAGGTCTTTAAAAATTAACAAATATTCTTAAAGGGGCCATTTTTTTAGCTGAAAAAAATTACGACTAAAGCATATAGCAGGATATTACATAAAACAGGTAGGTACCTGTGGTCCAGCACAGCTGATCTTGCAAACATCACAGTAGTGGATCTGGGGCGGTTTGGGAGGTTGCTTTGGTTTCAGTTGCTTATTTTGGAATGGTGCCTTTTTAGTAAAGGTGGTCCCTGTCCAAGCAGCTGTTGCAGCAGCAGCAACTGCTGCCGCTGCCTGTTTCTGCTGCTGCTGCTGCTGCTGGTAATAGGATGATGCAGCTGAATATACTGCGGCTTCATAGCCAGAATAAGAGGTACCTCAAAGATCAAAATAAAATAAATGTTACATCACTGTACATCATGTATCAATTACATAATACACTAATTCCAAGCATATTGCATAATAGAGTAGGATATGAATGATTTATTGAGATCTTGTCAGGCAGTCTGAATTTTTCTTGATGTTTCACAGTACACAAATACACAGCACGCCATTTGTATCAGGAGTATATTTGATTTTAGACAATACTTTGTAGACACGCTGTTCTGTTAAATATATCAAAGCATCCCTAAAGAATATGTGAAATTTCCTGGTACATCTGGTAAGACTGAGTATGACACAACAAGAATTTTAATAAAAGATTTATCTAAGGTCACTTGAAATAAGCAGTCTTCCAGGGCTAGATTTACTGTTCAAGTTCCAAACAGGAAAGAAGGACAGATATTATGCAGACTAAGGAAAAAAAAATAAAAGAAGATAAAAGAATGCAATATAGCCATTCTATTTCAAGTGGGTTGCAGCACATCCTGTCTAGACACTTTGATTTCTAGTATCAAACTTTAGTAAATCAAGGAAACTGGGCTTTCATACCTTTTGAGCCAGTTTTCCCATAAACTTTATACATATACTGGTTCAACTATTTTAATTCTCTAATCAAGCTCTGTTTCAATGAAGTCTTACAATCCCTTTTTAAACTGAAAACAAACCAAAACAAATAGTTCAAGGTAGCTATAATATGCCAGTTGATTACCATCTGGCCATAAAATTAACATCTTTTCACCTTTAACTACCTTTTGGATTTCTAGTGTTTGAAGGAAAGCCTTTCTTTGTAGCACCCATTCTCCTCCCATCCTGGGTCGAGACAGCCCAGACTTACAAGATTTATATTTGACTGCTCCTCCTTGTCTCTGTAATTGCTGCTTGATGGCAGCATGCTCCAAATTTCCCTTGGTTACATTTGTGTTTCCTTATTTTTTCTATCTCCCATCTTTCCTCTCCAAACTTTACAGTAAGTCACAAAACACTTGTGCAGGTAGCAATGCCAACCCTTTGTATATTCTCACATATAACAAAATAGGCACATACAAGCATGAAACCTCTTTTAAAGATACATAAAAATATTTTGCCATTATTATGATTTAACTGGTTGATATTTCTCAGTAGACTATGATGTAATTGAACATAAACTGCTAAAATACCAAGTATTTAAATCCTCTCCTGCAACAAATGCAAAGAACTCAGCAATATAATATGCAAAATTCTTACCAGAGTAAGTAACTGCTGTTGTACTGTATGTTGCACTTTGAGTATAGGATGGAACAACAGTAGCTGCAGCTGCTACCGGCTGCACGGTAGAGGATACTGGATATATAGAAAATGTAGTTGTTGCTGGACTTGGGGTTGCAGGTTTTATAGCTGTCACTTGTCGTGTTTGCTGGGCTTGGGTATACTGAGTTGCCCCTTGGCTATATCCTGCTTTTGGAGCTTATTAGGATAGAAAATAAAAGTGTACAAACATTGATATGCTTTAGCTGAATGAAATGCAAACCATATTAAGCGATACTTAATGATATGCTAGGGAATAAAAACATTAACAAGTGGGGTTTGCTTTAGTTTGGTTGGTTTTTGCCTTTTTTTGATTGGGTTTTGTTTGGTTTTTTTACAGTAATGGTTATACTTCAGCTACCATATATCCCACAATGGTTTAATCACATTGAAGCTCACACTAGAAAGCCTCAGATTTATTTATGTATTTTTAACTGTGCTGCCATGTTTTTAAACAACCTTCTCCTTCAATGGTTTTACTAGAGTATACACTAAACCAAAGTACATCTAAACTGCTACTTTTCCTAATCATAGTAAAAAAAGTAAATAGGATTTATGTTTTGTAGCATTTATGATACCAATAATTAAAGAACTATATAAACTAAAGAATTTTTTTAAGTCTTTCTAACCAAGTTAGCATCTGAACCCACCATTGACTTTTTCAACCTACTTCAGCAAAAATGTTTGCCTAGAAGTATGTTTTGAGTGTATTAATAACAATCCAAACCTCAAAGATAGTTACTTGTGGCAATGTCACAATAATGTTCAAGTTCTAGGTGCATCAAGTTTTTTCTACACATTGACAGGGATTACATGTCAAAACAATAAATAAATCTGATAATATGAAATAGTCAAAGATATATTTTTAAGCTATTAAAATAGTATACAGACTGTATATAATGACAGGAGTTAGAATCATGCCACCTACCTGTCTGGTAGTATGACTCAGCCACTGAAGGTTGAGGCTGGGCAGCAGCAGCCACAGCCGCAGCCGCAGCTGCAGCAGTTGCTGTTGGTTGTTGATAGTATTGTTTGCTGTCATAAGCTACAGCTGGGGCAGTAGATCGAACATAAGAATAGGAATCCTAAAAATTCAAAAAAGAAAACCCATTAAATTTCTCCCTAAGTATATATCTGGAATAATAAAAATCATTAGCAGAGAAAAAGATTTTTCCTCTATTCTATTTAAGTAGATTTTTTAAATATTTACAGATATCTACCAATATATGCATTAAAGAAATTAAATTTATATTTACAGATACTTCAGGCCTGAAGACAACCCTGAATGTTTTTTTTTAGACATAATATAGGAATTAATCTAATGCTATTAAACTACTTTTTCCTTTCCAAATAATTTTTGTTACTAAAAAGCAACTCAATACACACTAGTTTTTCATAATGACTATATCAGACTGCAATCCTGTAAAATATGAAGGAAAAAAACACCACAGATCTCCACAAATCACAATATATTCACAAGTTTACAAACATGGAACCATGGCTTGGCCCTCCCTAAGACAGGAAGAGCCACCGAGAAAAAATAACAATATCAAGGGGGTCTTATATTTTTCCCTTCGGGCAGGTAGAAGGCAGTAGCTCAAAGAAAAGGGGTGAATGGAGGCAAGTCCTCACTCGAGGCAGCAGGTGAATCCCCTCCTTGCCCACCTCATCCTCCCAGGGGCCTCTGTACAATAGGTACAAAGATGTAGAAGGCCAGTCAAAGGATGATGAGGATGGAAGTCCATCTACGCCAGAGGTGTTGCCAGTCAGAAAGGCCTACCCCCTGTATAATGATCACCTCCACGAGGAAAAGACAGGTTGCAGCTGTAGACAATTGCCTTCTAAGGTGAACAGAGGGTCCAATATCCTGGATGGACCCTCCTCTTAGGGAAGTGTCCTGCCTCCCTAGGGCCTGGGTTAAAGACATGACCAGGAAAGTTCTCTAGCCTGGTACAGCCCTCAAACTACTACCCATTATTGGTCTTCCACATGGGTGGTGATGAAATCACAATACGTAGTCCAAGGGCAATCAAAAGAGACTTCAGGGCCTTGGGATAGCTGGTAAGGGAATCTGGAGCACAGGTTATTTTCTCCTCTATATTCCCAGTTGTGGGCAGAGATTAGAAGAAACAGATGAGCCCAGTCTACATGGCTCCATGGCTGGTGTCACTGCCACAATTTCACGTGTTTGTATAATGGAATGGCCTACATGACACCAGGCATGCTGGAATCAGATGGGATTCTGCCTTCTCAAAAGGGGAAGAGGGTCTTTGCTCAGGAGCTAGCAGCGTTCATTGATATAGAACTTTAAACTAGACATGATGGGGGAGGGGGATAATATCAGGCTTGTCCTTGACAAGCTGTGGGACAACACATCAAGATTAGAGGGATGGAGTGATAGCAAGGGCCCTCCGCCAGTGACTCTGAGATGTGCTAGCCACACTGGAGCACACTTGAAGACTTACAGAGATGAGCCAGGGGCTCCTGAGGTAATAGAAGCCACCAGGGAAACACCTCAAAGGAGGGGTGTTCCTCTAAAAAAGGTGACACACTGACAGCCCAGCTGAGATGCCTTTACACCAATGCAGGCAGCATGGGCAACAAACAGGAGGAGTTGGAA
>VZTR01019751.1:36611-48545 GCA_013400775.1 Chaetops frenatus | reverse complement strand
TTTTCCCCAGCTTTCTTATGGAGCTATTTCCTCAAAATCACAATGGTTGCTTTATTTCTGATGGTAGTTTGTGATAATGGACAATTCTAGATGGCAAGTTTCCATAAATCATGTGCTGCTATGTCAGGTAGGTAGATTTTGCCTGATACATTCTTTGGCATGTATTCCAACCATTTAAGACTGAAAATGTATCAATATTTGAAAACTACAAAAAAAGAGAAAAATTTAGGAAGTTTAGATCAGAGGATTGCAACATTATTGAGGTAGAACACGGTTGAATTAGTGCTTTCCAATTTTATACTGACAGCAGATTAAAGCAGTGGGAAAAAATGTCCCGGCAGAATAAAATATCTGTGATAAAACTTCAAGAGCCCCAATGGTGGAGTAACCTTACATCAGGCACTAATTTACGGGGTAAATTTTTAGATACATATTAAGGGGGAAAAAACCAGCATATATTTAAGTAAGATAATACTGTCTTCTGCCAGTTATTCTGCTGTATATCTCACAGTTCCCTTGAGTGATTATGCCAATATCTGCAACTTGGTATTGGTCACTTATTAATCAGGAGGAGAAAACCTTCATATCTCTTCTGTGAAGAATCATGAGCTCGGGAACTAAATGCGGTCAGACAGATCCAATAACTTTATTCTTACAGCAGAGTGACATAAGCAAATATAAATCCCAATAGTGTTATTATAATGCCTGCTAAGCTAATTGAGAACATATTCGTTTGCTTCAACTAAATAAATTACTGTTACAATTATATGACCCTGAGGTCATCTCCTTTAGGAGATGTCTAGCACTTGAATTAACTATTCAGCTCTTCACAGTAAGTGGCCTCAGCCAATCAATGCCAAATAAATACTGCTGAAATATGCATTTAATTATCCTAACACTTTAGATTCTAAACCCTTTTCTTTGCCAGCAGTATTTTTGTTTGCTAATTTATTCTGGACGGGTGAGAGTTTTCTGAGTTTAGTCCAACTATAATCTTTGTAAACTCTGATCCCAAGAAAGATCGCAGCCAACCATCACAGATAGAACTGGTTTCAAAGAGATATTCCTTTGATATGGTAGAGCAAAAATTTTTTATTCTAAATTCTTTATATTGATGGTTACAAGAAGCAAACACAGCCAGATAATTTTTATGAAGTTTCAAAATTATGAGCCTCCAATGTGCTTTGTCAGGTAAGCTAAGGACAAAGTGCATCTTCTAAATGAAGAACCCATGTTTTGCCAAACTCAGAGTTACTACGGATGAATTAAAACTGAAATTTAAGATGTCAGTGAGCTCACTGCAAACTGTTTTATTTTTGAAATTATATGGTAGAATTAACACAACAACTAAAGCCTCCTACAAAAAACATTAAAATATAAGTTCTTCTGAAAACTAATAGCTGCTTTCCATCCTCCCGACTTTCTAAAACTAATCCTAATGTATCTTGGGCTTGTGAAGCCTAGGCCCATGCCTATAAACCCAGTTTAAGCCCTTTACATAAGTACTGCATTGGACTCCTCTACTGGAGCACATCATCCCTTGAGGAACACACAGTAAGTTGTTATTTAGGCTTCTCACATTATGTATTATTTCCCTAGAAATAAGAAAGCTTCTGACCATTCTGTAAATTGCAATAGAATTAATTTTGCCATTTATTTGGATCTCTGTAAATAAGAGCTCAGCTTGGTCCTGTGTACAGAATAATCTCTGCATAACTAAAAATTACTTGTCTTTTATTCTTGTACGCTTTTCTGGATTTTGCATGGTTTATCATGTAAATAAACAAACATATCCAACTGCAGTATAAAAAAAGACACTAATCTTGCAATTATTTGTAATATAATTTTCATTAATATTAATTGTTTTAAAGAGAAGAATAAAAGTGATGACATCCTGCAGACTAGTAGACTTCATACCTTCAGAAAAAATGTTTCATTAATTTTTAAACAAGAGGCATTCATTATTATGATTTCTGTAGCAAGACTGACTTTTTTGTAAATGATGACCATAATTAGGCCTCTCATAATGAACACTGCTATTACTAAACAGTACAATTTATATAATGTCTCCACTCTAGGAGACTTTGCTTTTTTATTGAGGAGAAAAGGCAGATAATGAGTGAGATTAGTGTTTAATACTATTATTTTTAAGGTTATTGCAAAAAACATATATAGACTATATTAATCTTTAACCAAAATTTAATCAGACTGTGTCTGTTTAGCCAGAAAAAGAACTGAATTATTTGTCATGACTCTAATGCAATGTTGATGTTTCTCCTATTTCTAAAGAAGTGTACAAATTAAGTTATACCCAAGTGATATTTTTACACAGTGTAAAATATTTCTATGTCATTCATGCACTTAACTTAAGCCAGGCAGAACTACGTAAAGACAAGAAACTGAAACTTACTTGAAACTGCTCCTAGCCAAATAAGTAATGTCTTCACAATTACTCTAGGAAGCCTTTTATTCAACTGCAAAAGCAAAATATTTGCAGCTTTGTCTGTGGAGATGTTTGAAGATGGCCTGGTCTTGAAGTCTACACAAAACTATTACCAAAGAAAGGGATTTTATCTACATTTGTTCTTGTTTATCCAAGCAGAGGAAAAGACTAACATGACATAGGTGACCACTTCCAGAACTAGCATTTTAAACATCAACACCTGAGACTTCATGCAAAATGGTACCTAGTGAATGCTTATGATTTTCTTGTAATACTTTCTGAATATTTCCAACTGAGTTCAGAAGTGCTTCATGAAACAAAACAGAGGCACATTTTGCTGAGTTTAAATACTGTTCAGTTAATGGCAGCTCCTAGGAAAATGCTGATTTAGCCACAGTTCACAAGTGGCACATTCTCTTGCTGTTTCCCTGATTAAATATGTTACTGCTTATTCCTGTTTGTGTTGCAAGATGGATTGCAAAACTACACAAATATATTTCAGTTTTTTGGTAGTGCCTAAATGACTCCGGAACAAAAATGTTTTTTGTATTGCAAGGAACCTATCCTTCTAAGTTATCTTAAGGGTAATGGTTTATGAAATCCCTCTGAAAACATTTGTACTGCAGGTCTACGATATTTTCCAACCACAATTTTAGTGAAAAGCAACATTATTAGAAGAACTAAACAGTGTGATTAGAAAGAACATGGATTTGATTCAAAGTGGCATTTTAGAGTTATACCCCAGGCTTGATGACGTTTCGGTCAAGCTGTGCAGGTCAGATTATGTTTTGTAGCATCAGGAAGTCAGAAAGGGCAGAGAAGAGGGCTTTTCATTATTTGCAGTCTAAACATATACATTATGATGACATTAGACAGAGATGTCAATCTTTAAAAACTGGAAGTGGACAGATATTTTCTATCTAACTGGACCTTTGCAGGTATTTGTAAACAGGCTCAATAAATGTCTGTAGGAAAAAAAAGACCTGAAAATTGCCATGGAAGGAAAAGACATTGTTTGGTTTCAAGAAAAGTTAAAACAAAATGGTTTTTTTTTCAGGCCAGCTCAGCCCAAATCAAAAAGTCATGATCTGACAAACAGAAAAGAAGCTTTTCATTTCACATCAGTTTGACATTAATCAACATCTGTCTGAAGTGCTGTTATGTGCCATGAGATTTTTAGTTCTTTGTGCTGGGGACCTGAAAGCATGTTTCAGCTGTCAAATCCATGTACATGTCCTAGCCCTGTCCTAATAAACCTTGTGTGTGCATCAGCCACCTCCCACTTTTTTCCCTTCTTCTTTGCTGTGCTTTCTCTAGGAAAGAAATTGAACTCACAAAGAGAAAACCATGACACACAAGCATCAGTCCTCTTGTCTTGCCGGCTGTGGCAAAAGGACTGCCAACATTTCCATGGAGAAAACAGGCTCTTTGAACAGAGCCATAACCTTGCCAGATGAACCCTGCTTTCCTTTGCTCTCTCTCCATTAAAGAAAAAAGACTTCTCTGGGAAACAGGATTATTTTCAATATACCAGAATAAGCCTATCGTCAATAAAGGATTGTGTTCTCATGTTAGTTTTTTAACCTGTAAGTAACTTGGAGGAAGTTTTTCAGACTATTTTGGGACAGGAGGTATGTGAACCTTCCTGAGGCAATCCCCATCTCCTGTCTATCTGAGTGATGTGTAACTGCTGAATTTATAATACCTCTTTGCTATAACTAAAACATTTTTTAAACCAAATTCCTGATTAAAAAGGGTAGTTTCCTACCACTAAAGAATAGTTACTGCAACAAGATATTTGGATATGTGAACAAAAATCTTAAAGACTCTAAAAAGATATTAACTAATATTGCTGTCCACAAATTTTTGCATTACCCGTGTTTCCATAAAAATACACAGACAACTAGAATGAAAGATTCTTCTTGAAAAATATTTTCTGAAGTGTTTTACATTTTTTTACAACAGGAACAGTTTTACAGCAAATCGAAAGAGACTATAGATCTGCCACTGTGAGCCCTAGTTATGGTGCATGCACACCAACTTACTTGAAAGAAAATTATCATGCAGCCTTATAGTCCCAACCTGCTTGTGGCTGCATTTTTGTATGTTTCCTGATCAACCTTGATTCAACTCAATGTATCTTGCTTGCCTCTTGCAAGCATTTTTGACAAAATAAGTTAAACATCTTTTAATATCACCTAGACATATCCAAAATATATTCTTCTGTGTGTTAAAAAATTGTGAGAGTGCATGACAGTATTTTAGGTAAAAAAAAAAAAGATCAGCATGCATTATATATCATACTGAAAACTGGCTGCTTCTTACCAATGAAATACGAGCACACTTTGCTGTCCTGTCCTGTGCTAGGATTTAAAACTAGGCAGAGTTACAGCCCAGACAGGCCGTAGACTATTTCCTTCCAGACAGGAAACTAACCTGTGCCACAAGAGGGTAGAGCCCTTGCTGGGGGTGGTAGTGTTCATGCAGGCAGGTTAGCTGTAAGTACGGGTCAAAACCACAGCAGATGCAGGCAGAAAAGCTGTGTCTTGGTCCTGTGTATCTTTGGGTCAAGTCATGTATCTGTGTGCTGAAGCATGATTTCCACAGGAAAGTGGTATACCTTAAGAAGTCCTCTTATTCCTCTGTCAACTAGGAAACAGTGAGTGGAAAAGAGCACCCCTGGAGTTACCTTTTACTAGGGGATGGGTCAGGAGAGTTGACACAGTTCCTACATCATCAGGTCTAGCTGGGCCAAGGCTACACGGGAGATGTGCTTAGTGCCCAGTGCTTACTCCAAACTGAGGACAAACAATAAAACATAGAGTGATTCCTATTTGCACTGCCCCTTTTCAGGGCTGATAGCAAAGTCATGGTTTTCCCCTTTGGGCTCTGTAGCACTGTGACTGCTGCTTCTGCATAATCATTCCACCAAGGAAACTGAAGGTGGTTCACTTGTAAAGGTAGAGGGCATGATAGAAATAAGAATGAGTTGCTGTAATCAGGCAAAAAAAAAAAAAAAGAAACCTTTGGCAATGTTTCTTGTGATGGGAGGATGGGAGTCTTTGTAATTTGCAGAACGTGGTTTTCTGGAGGCCATTCAGATGGGAAAAAAAAATTAAAAATTCATCCCATTTATTAGAAGGTAAATAAAAAGCTGAGACAGACATGGGAACAGCAAAGGAATACATTCCTTGTATTCAACCAGAAGTTCTCAGCAACCTTTTTTACATTGCTGAGCATGACTGTCACATTAGCACAGCTCAAATGAACCAGTTTGAATAAAATTTTATTCACTGTGAGGGTGGTAAGAAACTGGAGTGGGTTGTCCAGAGAAGCTGTGGACTCTTTATCCCTGGAATTGTTCCAGCCCAGGTTGCATAGTACTCTGAGCAACCTGGTGTAAAGGAAGATGTTTATGTCAGGAGGGTTGAAAATAGAAGATCTTCATGGTCCTTCCAACCCAAAGCATTCTGTGATTCAATGACTGTGAATAAAAGACAAGAAAAACCATTCTTCTACTGTCCCTTAGAGACAGTAGTCTCAAGAATAGTGTTAAAGACCACATTTCATGTCTTGTAAACCAAAACACATATGCTTGCAGCACTCTTTCTCTGTTTTCATGGAGTAAAATTTCTAGTCTAAAACACCTTTTGCTGTTTTTTTTCTGGTGAGATTGCAACCATTCCCTCTACATCATTAGCTGTGGGGAAAGGTAGTTGTTTCTAGAATTGTAATATTTAGGGGATTATGGAAAATGTTTCCTTGGTCATGGCTGAACAGTGGATGTTTATTTGCATGGTAAACCCAGGCAGTGGATAGAAAAGGAACAACACAATTATCAGCTGTTCTGCTATTCTGGTATGAATATATTGTATTAACCCAAAAAACCTGGCTGAACCAATTCCAACCAGCACACATTTGAAGTTCAATATAGAAATATCACAGAACTATATTCTATATAAAGAATACAAAGATAAATGGAGGCATCCCAAAAATGAATGAAAACATTGGTGGCCAACAGACTGAAAATACTGTTTGTTATAGCATATGATCTGACTTGAATGACATTATTTTGGAAAAACTTCCCAGGCTCAATTGCATTTTACAGCTGAAAATATTGACATTGTTATGACAGCCCATGCTGAACAGAACAACAAATTGGTATTAGAAAGCAGAGAGCTGTAGGAGAGAATGCCAAATTTAATGTTCAAACTACTTTTGTATGGAGGAAATACAACATTCTCGCTTCATACAAATTGATTAGCAGGGCTTTGCTTTGTGATATTAATGGTGAGGATGAAAACTTCAATTCCAAACTGTGTAAGGTTCTGTAAAAAGATTCCCTTGAAATAGCTCCAAGCAATTAATTCCAGGCTTAGAGCATGCTGATGAAAGCTTAGGGTCCTCCTTACTCTTTCTCATTTTTAACCTCAAAAACTTTCACTAAACTGTGTTTGAGGGCACTAACCCAGCCTCATATATTATGAAGCACTTTATAAGTAAAACAGCTTTTCATAGGAAAACTAATCAATACTCACAAGAAGATTTATCAAAAAATGTGGTGGCTTCAGATGTACTTTCCACCAAAAACATTGCTCAGGTTTGATATAGAGTTTCTGATAAAAAACAGGGAGAAAGCCCTGAATTAATATGCATCTTCAAGTCAAACACAGAACCAGTTTACAGCTACACCAATAGTTATTCTGAGACTTCTGGACATCATCTTTGTCTTATATTCATAGGGTAATGCAGGATATATTTTGTGGCCCAATATTAAGAAAAGTTGGGAGATGGGTATAAACACAAGTTTTGTGTGTTCAAAACATCCTTCCTAACTTTGGGCTACATCTTGAAGTAAACAGATCACTGTCAAAAATGCTAGTTTTAGATAAAGAAGATAAAGAAGACACTGCCACTGTCTCAGTAAGATGCACAGGAGGGAAATTTGTTTCTAGTCTAGTTTATTTGCAATGTTTTCCAGAGACTGCAGGCTTCCCATTTTCTTAGACACTGAGACTTATCCCTTAGCTACACCATGTGGAGGGGGTTTCTGAAGACATTGGGGTGAATTTCACTAAACAGAAAGATGATACACACTTTAAAACTAATAGCAAAAGAACAGCCAAGAAACTTCTAGTAGACAAGCCATAAGCCACACCACTTGACAAAACTCATTACAAAATCTAACCTTTTACATCCCTGAATAAAAATAAACTGATGTGGGTTTATTTTTATTTTTTCCCTTTGTTTCTGACGAAAAGGTGCCGAATGACAAATCATCAAAATTTACTGTGAATTCTTACAATAAAGAGAGAGGCATGGTAGATTTTAAAACCAACACATTCCAAACAATGGGCTTTCATTCCAAATGATCTGTGTTTCTATGCAAGCAACCAAGTGCACTTTGTTGAATAGCAGGATTCTTGTCTTTTGCCAAGTTGAATGTTCCTCACACAAAGCCTACCTATTTAAGCTGTGATATCAGAAACCACAGCTAATATACAAAGGCAAGATGAATACCTAGCATATGACTTTCTGGCTGAGTAAAAGGATTGTTTTGAGAAATAAGAACTGCTGCTAGCCCAAATACCTCACTGATGCAGCACTTCCAGTGGCCTTCTCCCAGGGAGTCTCCAGTTCTTCAAAGAGGAGAAAACGCCAGAACTAGCCAGTGAGAAACACGTAGGGAATTAAAATGCTGCAAGGCTTGCTGTGAAATAAGCTACCTTCTTCTCTATCTCTTAATCTCTAAATGTTCACCTCTGACTNTGTCAATTCTCTGTGTTTTTCCTCCCTTTCCTGCTCTTTCCTCACGCAGCCTTTCCTTCCTCAAACGCATCCTTGTGCTAACTGTAAAGGAAGGAGAAGGACTGACTGTTCCCATACTGGTGCCCTTCCTTTGCCTCAGGTGAAGCTTGGTCACCAGTAGCTCCAGGAAAACTCTCTGCCCAGAAAGTGCAGACTATGCATAAAGAAGGGCAAAGATGCTGCAAAAAGCACCAGAAAAGTAGCATCTTGTCCTCTGACTTAATACTTTCACCATTTTGTGCTTTTTTCACTAACCTTTTTCTCAATGAAGCACACATGTTAAGTGTGTGTTATGTGTTTTTAGCTATGGGAAATGGGGGGTAAGCAGTCACAGGCCCAATTGTGGCTTGAGGTGTGTTCTGAATGTGAGAGAGTCTTGGCTATATAAGCCAAACTTGCTTCCCCTCTCCTGCACAACATCCAAGGGTGGAGCTAGGGTGGGAAATAGGGAAAAAAGGTGACAGAGCCCCTGCTCGTGGGGCGTAATGCCTGCACCAAGGTGTTAGTGGGAAGGACTGAGGCTGGGGCTTAGGAGGGCTCTACGAACACCAGGACCTGGAGTAGAGGGCTGTGCAAAGAGTTGTGACTGAAAGGTCTGAGAGGCAAGGGGGCAATGAAGATTTCAGGTGTCCATGCTGGAAGACAGAAACAGGATTTGGAAAGCAAGAACTGTGCAGGACTCTTGAGGTCATCCTTGCTGCAGACAGATTTATTACAAGTGGAAATATACATAGGGAAGCAGGTAGGTAACTGCAAGGGAAGCAAGGATTTTGGACTAGATCAGAGGTTGGAAAGAAAAGAAAAGGAATATTTTTAGGAAAAGATGAAAGTTTGAGAGCTAGAAAAACTGCTTCATTGATGTGGGAAGGAGGGAAAGGAAGGAGAGAGAAAATCGTAGCTCCCTCCTTGACCCTTAAAAATAATGTTCCTGGATGCCAGTAGGAATAGGAAGGAATAGGCCAATAGGAGGAATAGTAGAGAATATTTTGTCCTGCATAGCCTCATATACTTCCTTTGCTTTCATCCCTCTGAGAATTAAAAGGTGAAAGACAAAAGTAGCATAGAATTTCTCAAGTTGGAAGGGACCCATAAAAACCAAGAATCACATGGGTGAGGTTGGCAGGAACTGTCAGTGGAGTCATCTGGTCCAACCTCCCTGCTCAGGCAGGGTCATCCCAGAGCACATGGCACAGGATTGTGTCCAGGCAGTCCTTCCGGATCTCTCGTGAGGGAGACTCCACAACCTCTCTGGGCAGTCTGTGCCAGTGCACAGTCATCTGGAAAGTAAAGATGTTCTTCCTCATGTTCAAGGGGAATTTCCCTGTGCATTAGTTTGTGCCTGTTGCCTTTTGTCCCATTGCTCAGCACTACTGAGCACAGCCCGGTTCCATCCACTGACATCCTCCCTTTGGATACTTGAATACGTTGACAAGATCATCCTCCTAGCTGTCTTAGCCTTTCCTCATAACTGAGGCTGCAGTCCCCTAATCATCTTCATAGCCCTCAACTANGCCCCAGGTCCTTCTCCCCAGAGCTGCTTTCCAGCAGGTCAGTCCCAGCCTGTGCTGGTGCCTGGGGTTGTTCCTCCCCAGTGCAGGATCTTGCATCTTCTCTTGTCAAATTTCAGATAGTTCTTATCTGCCCATCTCTCCACCCTGTTGAGACCCTTCTGAAGGGCTGCACTCTGGGGTATTGGCCACTGCTCCCAGCTTTGTGTCATCAGTGACCTGCTGAGGAGGCATCTGTCTCCTTGTCCAAGTGGGACAAAGCACTTGTGACAGGCCTCCAACTAGACCCTGTGCCACTGAACATGACCCTCTGGAAGCCTCCATCCATCCAGTTCTCAATCCACCTCACCATCCACTTATCCAGTCCACAATTCTGGACTTTGACAATGAGGGTAACATGGGAGACAGTGTCAAAAAACAATCAAGTCCAACCCTTTCCTCCTTACAGGATTACCTGAAAAAAGACTATGTATCTAAATCATTTAATGGTTGCCTATAGAGCTTCAGAAATTCCAGCAATTGTCTAGGTGATCATCATAAACATACATAACTCTCAGCTTTCCACGGTTTAAATGATAAAAACAAAATTGTAAAAAACTCTGATGGGTGCAAGATTGAAACACACCTTGGACTAAGTGTCACAGTATGGCTGAAGACATCAAAGATTGCCATTTATTTTTGAGGCTAAAAGCTATGATATGATTTCAGCAGAAGTCTGTGGTTACTTTTGTGTTATGAAGTGCATCATAATTGAATTATTTAAAAGTTATATGCATGTGTGTTAAAAAAACCCAACATGGGTTTTGCAAGTAGAATCTTTTAATGAAGAAATAAGTTTAAGCTCTTCTGGCAGGTATTTCCAGAACTACTTTTGGAAAAGTCTTCTTAGATAAAATATGCTCCAAAACTGGAGAAAGATCAGTGGATGAAGAAAGAGCTCAGTGTTGGCAATTTTCAGTGTACCAGACAGAAAATTAGAAACCGTCCAATACATTATTAAGGAAAATCCACGTGCCAAGTCATTATTTTGCACTCCAGCAAAACATAGTGCCTCAATAAAAATGAAATTGTAGGCCTTAGATCCATATAATGAACCTTGCTCAGAGAACTTTTATATTTCTTTTGTGTCATTTGGGAATTGCTTTGTGGGAATTTGTACTCAGACATGTTAATTTTTCAGGTCATATAACCATTCTCCTATGGAAAGGAATCAAGCATATATGAATGAAAGCTAAAACTCTTTTTCTTACACTGTGAAAAAATGGTAATTTAGTAACTACAGGTTAGAGTGCTGTGGTTTTCAAGCTGTGGTACTTGCATTGTTTGCAATTCACAAAGACTGCTTTGTTAATCCTCAGAATGACACATGAAGCAAAATTAAAGAGCAGAGAGTTTGAGGTTAAGAAGAGAACCATTATAGCTCTGTCAGATTAGAGCAAAAAGGGTCAATTAAGCAGAAAAACCAAACCTTATTTTAGAATGTGGTGCTGAAAATAAACAAGAAGTGACACTAGTGTAACTAAAGTGTTTATTAAATGAATATTAGACATAATTTATTCGTTTAATGCTTATGAAATATAGCATACTAATAGTTTGTTGAAATTTATGCTTAGTGGAACACTGTAACATTCTTAACCAATTGCAGTTTTCATGACTGATAAATAGACAGAAAGCTTCACTGAAAACTTGGTCCTTGGCTCCTGGATTTTTGGGTGTCAAATATCATATTATCCTTTCTAACAGCAATACAGGAGAGGAATGACAAAGGATGAAACAGCTGACAGAAGAATGTATTCCAAATACATGTTTTGAGTTCAAATAAATAAGGAGAAGTATTTCTTCCTTTCCTCCCTTCCTCATGACTTCTCTTTCTTTCTTTCTTTCTTTCTTTCTTTCTTTCTTTCTTTCTTTCTTTCTTTCTTTTTCTTTCTTTCTTTCTTTCTTTCTTTCTTTCTTTCTTTCTTTCTTTCTTTCTTTCTTTCTTTCTTTCTTTCTTTCTTTCTTTCTTTCTTTCTCTCTTTCTCTCTTTCTCTCTTTCTCTCTTTCTCTCTTTCTCTCTTTCTTTCTCTCTTTCTTTCTCTCTTTCTTTCTCTCTTTCTCTCTTTCTCTCTTTCTCTCTTTCTTTCTCTTTCTCTCTTTCTTTCTTTCTTTCTTTCTTTCTTTCTTTCTTTCTTT
>VZTR01019751.1:14839-25457 GCA_013400775.1 Chaetops frenatus | reverse complement strand
AAGACTTTCTTGACATGAAAATGCTCCTACACTAACTTCAAGGAGCTAGGGACAGACCATTTACTAGGGGCAGGATGCCAGGGTTAGGAGTAAAATCAGTAGCCCAACTGAAGCACATCTACACCAATGCACACAGTATGGGTAATAAACAGGAGGATCTGGAGGCCACTGTGCAGCAGTTAAACAAATGAAAAAAGAAATGTGGTGGGATCACTAGAGTGCTGCACTGGATGGCTACAAGCTCTCCAGAAGGGACAGGCAAGGAAGGAGATACGGTGGGGTGGTACATTAGGAAGTGTTTTGACTGTACAGAGCTCAAGGGTAGTGATACAAAAGTTGTATGCCTATGGGTGACAAGCAGGGGAGAGGCCAAAAAGGCAGATATCCTGGTCTGTTATAGACCACCCAACCAGGTTGAGGAGGTGGATGGATGAACCCTTCTATGATTAGATGGGTGATGTTTCATGATTATCAGCCCTTGCTTAACCGGCCAAATGTGCTGGAAACACACCACAGCAGCAAGGAGGCAGTCTATGAGGTTCCTGGAGAGCAACACAACCTCTACCCTGAACTTCCTGAGTGAAGACTGTAGCCTATTCAGAATACTGGCTAAGAGAGGGCTTTGAGAAGCAGCCCCTAAAAATAAAGTGTGCCAAGGAGGCAGGACATACTTTTAAAAAAGAAATCCTGAAGTTTCAGGGGTAAGTTATTCCTATGTGCCAACAGACAGCAGGGACGAAGACTGGCCTGGCTGAGCAGTGATCTTTCACGGGAACTCAGGGAAAAAGAGAGGGTATATCATCTCTGGAAAAAGGGTCAGGTAACTCAGGAAGTGTATAAGGATGTTCTTAGGTTACACAGAAATAAAACTAGAAAGGAAAAAATTTTGCTGAAACCTAATCTGGTCACTATTGGTTACACAAGTTTTTAAAAATATATTAATAGCAAAAGGAGGGCCAAGGTAAAACTCCATTCTTTATTGGACAGAGAGGGAAATACAGTCACCAAAGACAAGGGAAAGACTAAGATACTTATTGCCTTCTTTGCCTCATTCTTCAACAGTGAGACTAGTTGTACTCAGAGCAACTGGCCCCTTCAGTTGCTAGGCAGGGACAGGGAGCAGAACAGACCTATGTAATCCATGGGGGAGTAATTAGTGACTGCTGTGCGTCTTACATGCTCACGAGTCTATGGAGACAGATAAGTTTCATCCTAGGGTGATGAGGGAAGAGTTCACTCAACTGCTCTTCACCATTTATCATCAGTCCTAGTTAACTGAGAAGGTCCCAAATGAGTGGAAGTTGTCCAGTGTAATGTTCATCCACAAGAAGGGCCAGAAGGAAAATCCAGGAAACTACAGGCCTGACAAAAAGGTCTGCCTGACCTTGATGCCTGACAAGTTTATGGAGCAGATCATCTTGACTGGTATCACACAACACATACAGGACACCCAGGGGATCAGACCCACCCAGCAGGACTTTAAGAAAGACAGGTCCTGCCTGGCCAACCTGATCTCCTTCTTTGACTGAATGACTGGCTCAGTGGATGAGGGAAAGGCTGTGGAAGTGTCCACCTGAACTTCAGTAAAGCCTTCAATACCACCTCTCATGGCATTCTCCTAGAAAAGCTGGCAGTCCATGGCTTGGACAGGTTTACCCTTTGCTGGGTTAAGAACTGGCTGGACAGCCAGGCCCAGAGACCAGTGATGAATGGTGCTGCATCCAGTTGTCACTGTGTCACTAGGGGTGTCTCCAAGGGATCAGTGATGGGCCAGGTCCTGTGCAATATCTTTATTTATGGTCAGGATGAGGGGATTGGCTGTGCCCTCAGTAAATTCACGGATGACACCAAATTGGGTGGGAGTGATCTCCTGGACGATTGGAAGATCCCTGTGGACAGGCTGGATTGAGATGCTAAGACCAGTGGGAAGAGGTTGCCAGTGTACTTTGGTCACAATGACCCCAGACAGTGCTACAGGCTGGAGGCAGGGTGGCTGAAAAGCTGCCCAGTGGAAAAGGACCTGGGGGTGCTGTTCAAGAGCAGCTGAACTTCAGCCAGCATTGGCCATGAGAAGGCCAATGGCATCCTGGCCTGAACCAGCCAGCAGGACCAGGGCAGGGATTATCCCCTTGTACTCAGCACTGGTGAGGCCACACCTCAAGTGCAGTGTCCAGTTCTGGGCCTCTCACTGCAGGACAGATATTGAGGGGCTGGAGCACATCCATAAAAGGGTGACAGGGCTGGCAAAGGGTTTGGCACACAAGCCCTGTGAGGAATGGCTGAGTGAACTGTTGCTGTTTAGCCTGGAAGAAAAGAGGCTCATTGCTCTCTACAATTAATGAGAGGAGGTTTTAACCAGGTGGATACTAGCCTATTCTCCCAGACATCCAGCAATAGGATAAGAGGACACAGTCTTAAACTGTGCCAGGAAAGGTTCAGGTTGGACACTGCAAGAAAATTTTTTACAGAAAGGGTGATTATACATTGGAATGGCCTGCCCAGGGAGGTGGTGGAGTCACTTTCCCTGGAGGTGGTTAAGGGAAGACTGGATGTAACACTTGGTGCCATGGTCTGGTTGACAAGCTGGTGTTTGGTCATAGGTTGGACTTGATGATCTTAGAGGTCTTTTCCAGCCTAATTGATTATCTGATTCTGTGAACATCTAAACTTAAACAAGAGCTCATCCAGACCAACGGTTCCTTTTCAGTCTTCACAAGTCTTTCAATGGTAACTGTGTTGAGGATTAGTATGATTTTTACCCTAAATATATCCTGTCTTGGCTTGTTCTCTGTGATGAGGTCTACATAATAGTCTCTGAACAGGTTTCCTTTAAGGATATTCACTCGAGTTTAAGGACTTCTTCACCCTCCTCTTTCTTTTTCATTAACTCTGACTATTAAGATGTATATAATGGAAGGAATCAAGAGAACAAACTAGGAGAGAAAAGCCCACATATCGTACTCCCTTTGGTTTAAAAAACCTTACCCTATTCTGAAAAAATAATTTTTAAAACTGTTTGAGATGTTCTCTTTGCTAGTCACATCAGTGCCAGTAATGGGTAAACAATGCTAACCCTTTTCCTGGCACCCCTCTTCCTCAACAGTGACAAAGCATGCCAGCTGATGTGCAACAGTAAATCTTCCAACCTCTCACAATAGCAACATATGATAAACACAATTGCATTAAATAGAAAAATATCAAACAAACCCAAGCCCAAAAACAAAGTCTAAGAAGTTCTGAAATGCTTCATAGCATTTAAAGGAACTACCAAGGAAGCATCAAGAAAAGACGTAGCAGGAATTTGTTCTGTGATAGTAAACAATCTGGTTTTATTATTTTAATGCATTCTTATCCCTTGATGTCATGATAGTGTTGTTCAGCAACAAGTCCTGAGATAAGAGTAGTCTCTGGGCATTGACTTCTTCCAGCTGAGCCACACAGAGCTAGTACTCAGACCCTTCCTCCAATTGCAGCACGCCTTTTCCGGAAAGCTAACCAGCTTCTGGCAACAGCAGAATTAAGGATTTTCTGACTTCAACTTACACATAAAANCATGTCCTTGGTCCAAAGATCTCTTTAACACAGACAAACATAATTTGTCTCTAAGATAAACTAGTTTCAGAGAAGCTGAACTCAGACTTATAAAAGGTCTGAAATAATCTAAAAATACAAAATGATTGTGTAGAAGTTATCTGCACCTCATGCAAATAAAAAGAACTATCAAGAGCTGAAAGCCTTAAGCTAGGATTTACTATATAGCTGCTCAGCTGCCAATGCTGTCAAAGGCTTCCAGTGCAACTTTATACAAGATATTTTCTCTAAGTATTAGCTGCCATTTTACTTTTTGAAGAAGAAACCACCTTCTCATCAGTCATCTGTCATAGCTATTTAGTTTGTTGAGGGCTGAGAACAGGGACTCTGTATATAGACTAGGACAGTGATTTTTGGAGTCTTTAGTCAATACTGTGATAGATATGTACTCAGTCCATATGTACTACCTTTAACTGATTTGGTGATTTTTTGTTTGTTTGTTTTTTGGTTTTTTTTCGTTCAACATCTCATGGAGTTTGCAGTTTTACACTCTGACAGTGTCTACAGACTACGTGTGTGCATATACATGAGTACTTTCTGTATTAAGGTTAAAGAATCAGTCAAAAGAGGGGAAATGACAGTATTACAGTGATCTCAGTAGTTGCCCATATGTCCATTTGCTTTACAGGGCCAAAAAGATTTCTAGGATCCAGAAGTGTTATTTATTAGTAAAACGGTGCTGGGTTTAAATTCTGTTTCGGAGTGAAGAATAGACCTTTTGAAATAAAAGAAATGAGAGAAAAAGTAAGAAAATAGCCTTCCAGTTCTTGAATTACCTCAGATCTCCTCTGAGATGTAGAAAGCAAGATAGGAAGTGTCAAGAAAATGCAGAAGTAGCACTACTTCTTCCCGTTTTAAGTAGGATATAACAAGAAAGGTATGTGAGGCTGAAGGAGGAGGGCTGTTGCCAGATGAATGACCTCCAGCCATCATCTACTCCTGTAAGACAGCTGAATTTTTTCATGGTAGCACTGTATTTAGTGTTGCTTTACCATCAAGCGGGTGGCAGCTCTCGAGTGGGTCTGCCTCTGTGGGTTTGTCACTCTCCATCTTACCTTTTGACAACAAATCCTCCTCTGGGCCATCGAAGTCCTATTGACAAAAATATCATTCATATGAACTTTTTTCCATTAAAAGTTGCAGTTTTGAGAAACTGGTATTTTCTCCTAAAACAAAGAAACAAGCAAAAAAGCTTTTGTCAAAAGAAGCTGCCATGCACCTCCTTTCATTTGTCCCTATGCAGACCACAGCCTTACTCAATGTATAGGTAGAGGAGAGCCTGCAGAGTACTCAATGATTCACTATTTTGCTTTATCTTCATTCTGCGGTGTGCAGTCCAAACCTTTGTTTATTTTCCACTGTTTAAACTTTCCTCTAAAGCCAGACTCATTAATTTCTGCATGTGCTTTTTATATAGTTCATGAAAGTGCTTGACAAACAGGAATTTATTTTTCCAGCATTGTGCTGACAGAAAGTTGAGACAGAGGGATTAAAGTCAAAAGTGCCATTCATGTTGAGTGCTTGATCTGATGCCTTGAAAACTGGGTCTCCTAGGCTATGTATTTTTACATAGGGCTTTCTGTATTTGCAGCTCCCTCCTACCTGCTTGCAAGTAAGACAGTCAGCAGTCAGGACTTCCCAGTCCCTCAGAATTTTGCTTGGGCACCCAGCTAATAAGGAGCTCAGTTATGGACCATGGATCCATGGAAGGTACTCTAGCCTGGATGAAGGATGAAGTGGTAGTCAACAGGAGAGAGGACTGGTTACCCTGGATTGCCTGAGGGTTCTGCAGCCTCCTTCCCAGCACAGTACTGATTTTTTGACAAGACAAAGCTCACATGCAACAGTGTGTAAAATCTAATGTGATTGCCCAGCCAGGGGATTTCTAAAGACCACATCTACTGTATTTTCACCTATTTTTTCCTGGGTTTTTGTGATGTGAAGTTCTTAAAGGATGTTGCAATTTAACCAACCTTGCCCTTTTCTTTTCATTAAAATGGTGCAAAATGCTGCTGTGTCATGTAGACTGTATATTTTGCTGAACTTAAAAATTTTTTCCTTTAACCTCTAAAAATTCTCAGAGGCAGCCGCAAGAATCACAATTTTTGCCATATACAAAACCAATATGTTTTGTTAGTTGGACTTTTTTCTCCCCTAAAGCAGAAAACCCATTTTTCCTAGAAATTTCTGAAAACAAAATCATTTTACATAAGTCTATTTAATATATTGGAAAAAAAATGTACCCAAGTAGACAAAGTTCAGTAAAGTTTTAAACCTATGTAGATAAGGTGTTAAAAATATGGCATACCAGGGAATGATTTGTTCTGGCTATAACAAATAGAACTTGAGAGAAGAGGGACTTAGGGCAGAAGGGAAAAGGACTGTCACCAAACTGCCATAGACTTCTTACTTCAAATCCTTCTTAACTCTTACTAAGCAGCAGCACTCCCATGCATGCTACTGTTGCGTTGTGCTTAGAGTGGCGCTGGCTAATTATAATTACACAGTATCACATGCCCTGCTTCTCCCACCTTGTCAAAGCTCTGAGTGCAGAGAGCATGCCCTTTGCCTGCCACAGAGAACCTCAGAATCTTATCCTCAACTGCTTTTTGTATTTGGCACCACGGCCAGCCTACAGCTCTCCTCCCTGCTCTTGTTGTACCTTTCCATATCAAAGCCATCTTTTGGTTCCAGAAGGATGGGTGAGTAGGTAGAAGACATATTGCTGTCTCTCTACCCAGTAATACTGTCTCCCTCAATTGTTTTTACAGTTTTCTTTTATCTACGGGCCACGGAATAGTTGTACGTGTTGCAAGACATTAAACTTATCTCTCTTATAGATAAGAATAACACAAATGTTAAGACCCTCTCGACTGCATTTATAATGTTGAATAGTTTCTCCTTTTGAGACACTGGTAACCTTTTCTGCTTCCTGCTAGCAATTTCTTGTTTCCCCTCCCCCACCTCCCTTATCCTTTAAATGGAAATACAAGTCTGCCATTTAATAAAACCCCAATAATGATCCTGCTTTAAAGGACAAGGGCTAATCACTTACTGCTTAACATTCCAGACACATGACAGTGAAGGAGACTAAATCAGTTAAACAGCAAGATGCAGCACAACTAATTTTCATGTAAAAGGGGGTGATTGCCTTCTTTTTTTTTAACCATTGTGATTTTTTTAAGCTGTTAAAGCCCAAACATTCTCGTCTATCAGTTTATGAATTATTAATAAAAAAAGAGAGAAAAGAGGCTTTCTTTTTCTAAATATCATCTGCTAAGCCACCACAGACTGAAGTGCCTCACACTGATTCCTGATTTACATAGTCCCAGTTGGAAGTTAATGAAGACTGCTGAGCCACCTTTCAACATGCAGATAAACCTTCATGTATTTAAAAGCAGGGAATATGTGCTTGTTGCTGGCAAATTATTCATCTAAGATCTGAAGTTTCTGACACCGCCTGCGTCAGATAAACTGTCACCCAAATTGCAAACTAATTAGTGATTCAAACATTTTTGAGCTGATTGATGACAGAATAATTTACGCTTGTTTCTCAGTTTCCAGCTGGCATAGGCTGCTGACTGGAGCCCTAATTAACGCTAGTACATCAGTCATGTTCTGCCAAGGCAGCACATACAATTAAAAGGCAGTTTAAATGGAATATCACATTAAAAAGGCTGGTAGATGNTGGAGGCAAAACATGCACACTAAATTCTTCATAACAAGTTTTAGCTAGATGCTATCTTAATATTTGTTAGAAAATTGATGTTTAGTAGCATTGTGGATATCAACTCTGTAAAAATGAAACAGAAGGTGTCAGTGATGACTGTGAAGTTATTTACAGTGATAGTATAAGACAAAACAAATATCAATATGTGCTCTTGTGAGAAGGTATACTGAAGCAGCCTTAAAAAATTTTCAAACAACAAAAGAACTAATCCAAACTCACTAAAGTCAAGGAAAATCTGGACATGGGATATGTGGGAGTGAACTGCAAGTATCTAGACATCCCTATTCTTATTTTCAGATGAAACTTACAGATTTTGATAACAGCAGTACTATACAGCAAAGAAACAAAAATTTCTAGCAGTGTTGCCCTGATTAGGTCAAAATATTTTTGGGAAAAGTAGCTATTGAATCAGTTTTAAATATTATCTTTATTGCCATGGTTACAAATACAACCTGTGACCTGATTATGTATCGGGCACATATTGCAGCCTGCAACACAGAAAGACAGTCCTCTGCAATGTTGCTGTCAGGCAGATGTTTAATTTTATTAGGTCTATTTTGTTATATACATATTAATCATGACACCTGTATACCAGCTCTTCACTGGATACTAAGCAGTCAGGTAAAAGAAAATGCGTTTTGCCATTTCAGTACAGAGAAGTGAGGATAGCTGTAACTTGTGTTCTCATTTACATTTGAACTAAAGAGCGCTGGCTGTTTGAAACTGTTCATCAAGCTAAGCACAAAAACAGTCCTCCTTGACACAACTCACAAAAAGTCTTAAGCCTGCAATGCCAGCCCCTTGTTGCAATGTATGCCGCATATTTGATGACATGGTTTATCTTACTCAATGTGACCTCTGTGGCTGGAATAGTTTTCATGAATATAAACAGCCCTGAGGTTCATACCTTGTCTGTTAAGGTGTTTTTGAGATTATCTATGGCACATGACAGATGAGCCCTTGACTCTTACAGCACTCAAGTACAGAACAAAGAGAAGTCACTGTAGTAACCACAGACAGACCTGGAGACTGGAGATGTGTGAAAGCAGTCCATTTGTTTCTTAGGAGCACAGTAGACTGAAAGCTCACATCAGTCAGTGCAGTCACATTTTGCTGTCAAATGGCATTTTGCAATGCCATATATTTTCACCTTTAAAAATTTTAGATAAGTAATAATTTACATTGGTATAGTGACGAGGGGTTCATACATTGGCTTTGACAGCTGAACTATTTTAAGGCATTTTGCAAACCAGTGAATTGGAGATGAGGGGTGAAACTCACCTTAGACAAAAATAAACCCAAGTTTTCTGACTTTGCTAGAGTTGGGTGAGATTTTTGCTTTGAGGCATGGTCAAGGCCATGTGCTGCTGACCCTGCTATAGCCATGAGGGAAGTCACCAGAAAACCTTGGGTTTAGATGCCTCATCACGTAACTTCTGCTGATTTGACTGAGTGTCTGACACTAAGCTCACCGGTAAGCACTGAGAGTGGCCAGGGATAGCAAAATCCCAATGGGCACAACAGATGGGATGCCCCGAAGCCAGCAGAAAGTATGAGATGGGAACCATCTGAAAAGGGAGTATTGGGATGGTTAGCCAACAGCAAAACAGCCATTGTCAGGATTGTTATATAGGATTTAGAGATGTAAATTTTCACGCTCCCACTCCAATGTCCTCTTTTTAGATCTGTTTTTTACAGCTTCATTTACAACAAAAATATTTTCTTGTCAGTTGTAGAAAATGGTTTAGGACAATAGGATTATGTTCTCTTTTCTAAAAAATATGTCAAAAGCATTACAGTATTAGCAAATTGGTAAGAAAGAAAAATACCAAAGAGTTTTATTACTAAAATCTTAGATTGACTAAATAAGACAGTTTAATAAGATTTTGCATTTTCAGTTAGAAAGCATATTCTGCATAGTGCAGGGCAAATTTGGATGTTTATCACAAAACCTCTCTTACAGATCTCAAATGGACAACTTGCAATCTATAGTAAAGAATCATGTACACAGGGCATTGGGGAGTAGAGTCAGAGCTTGTGAGTTAAACACTCGTTGTGGAGCAACTAGTGTTTCTACTCCTGCAGAAACTGCCTGTCTCCATACTGCTGCTGATCACAGCGGTGGCTTGTTACGTCTCCCCAGAGAAAAACAGTTCTGTTAAGAGGAGGAATTCTGAATCCCCTCTGGAACCTCAAACTTTTAATGTGCAATGTAAATTCAGCAAGTGATAGCCCGTTTGTGTTTATAACATATTAACCAAGCGCAGTATCATGTCCCCAGTGGGGAACCCAGAAAAGCCTGAGTGCTCAGACTCTTATGTGTTTTCTCTGAAGCTCTCTATCTAATGCTGAACACATGCAAATCTTTCCAATATGAAATGCCTTCTTCCCTTTTAAACATTTTCCCCTCAGGTTTACTAATGTCAAGGTTTACATTCTTTGTTAAGAATAGAGCCTATACAATTAAACATGATCATAACATTATTTCCTGTGGTAACCTAAGGGACAGAAAAACTTTCAGGAAAACAGGTTGGGAGGGCTATTTGGGGATTCCACCTTTTTAAAGAGATTTTTTAATATCCTCTAAAATTAAAAGGAAAATTTTAAATATCAGCAGAGATTAAATAAATACTGTAGGAATAGAAATAAAGACAGTGTTGCACTGTCAGACTGTGCACCTTGGAGAACTAATTTCAATTCATTGTTTTGCCACAGATTTATGTGACCTTTGGGAAGTTACTTATTTCAATGGTAATACCTCATTAACCAATTTGTAAAGAGGGTAAAATAACATATTTTCTCTATAACAATCTCAGCTGTTCATTTGAACTTGCAAAATATGAACTTCTCTTCAAGATGTGATTATATGTTCTTTGGTGCTTAGCTTGAAAACTCTTCAGCATTGTCTCTGAATATATGAATAACTACAGCCAATCGTCTTTGTAATTTTCATCTGCAGTTACAAATAGGTGAGATGACTAAAAGTTTCAACAGGCAAAGCCTGGACCATCGCAGTTGTTTTGTGAACACATATTTTTTTGAACCTTGCTGCAGTAGACTCTCTCAAGATTTCTGAATATTTTTTAACCTAGAGGATTTATTCACAGGAAATATATTTTTAAAATGCATTTTACTTAGTTTAATCTTAATTTTTCCACATATTACTCTCCCATAAATGACATTCTCCTTAGAAGTATTCATCCTATGGTAGGAATCAAACCACACATGGCTCTATTTCAGTGTGCATTGTCTAATGAGAACTGCTACAGTCAACAAAATCTGAATTCTTTCTGGCCC
>VZTR01019750.1:1034311-1055288 GCA_013400775.1 Chaetops frenatus | reverse complement strand
ACTTGAAATTATCAATACTGTAGAAACAGGTAAGGGTATGTCTCTGTCACATCTCATTATTTACATTACTTGCTTATTCTCCTAGTCCAGACACTAAATCCTAGGTTTTGACTGATATTTTGATAATAATTTCCTGCTTCTCTAGTTTCTCTTTCAGTAATATTTACCTAATTCACTATAAAATGAAAATATAAGACAAAACCTCAAAGACCTTAAAAAACACTGTCCAGTACATTAGCAACCAAAGAGATTCTCTCTTGTTAAAAGATTAAATAATGCCCAGCTAAGTCCTGACTATAAACTGAGTCCTGCTGGTTTTGAACTAATAATCATTTGCAAAATTGGAGGGGGGGAAAAAAGAAAACAAGGAAAAAAAAAAAAAAAAAAAGGTGAGCCACAGCAGGGCAATGAAGATGATATGGCAGAGGTAGACATCTGCTCCCAGACAGATAGAGCTGCACTGATGCTATCTGCAGCTGCAATTCTCCTGAGAGATAAACAACACGCCAGAGCAAGGCACAGGAGGAAATGCCACACTGAGAAAGGGGTGATGCTGTGGCCCCTGTGGTCTGGGAAAGAGAGAGAGGCAGCCAGAGAGAGAACCAGGCACTTGCAGGTGACAGCAGTCACAGGACAGGCGTGCACCAAAATGCCCAGATGAGAGAGGGCTGAGAACCGGCACTGGAGGCGAGCAGAATCACAGCAAAGATGGGAGCACAACAAGACCAAGAAAGAAAGGGATGGAAACCTCCTTCCTAAGATCCAGACATGAAGTTAATCTCTACTGAAATGAGAAAAAAAATCATTAGTAGATTATTTATTCTCTCAGATTGGAACACTTGAAGTTTTTTTCAGGATTTCAAGCTCACGGTCAAGTTGCTCCCAAAGTTAACCTGAGCTATGCTCCCAAAATTAACCTGAACTATGCTCCCAAAGTTAACCTGAGCTGTGCTCCCAAAGTTAATCTGAGCTATGCTCACTAAATTAATCTGAGCTATGCTCACTAAATTAATCTGATCTATGCTCCCAAAGTTAACTTGAGCTATGCTCACAAAGTTAATCTGAGCTATGCTCACAAAGTTAACCTGAGCTATGCTCCCAAAGTTAATCTGAACTATGCTCCCAAAATTAATCTGAGCTATGCTTACAAAGTTAATCTGAGCTATGCTCCCGAAGCAGATGATTACTTGTTGCTGTTTCATATTACCCTCACAGCCATGCTCAGACACAGCAGAGGGTTATTCCCTCTTTCCCTGGCTGACAGGTACAGAGAAAGCCTAAAGGAGGATGTGATATCTATTGCAAACAAGCTTTCAAGCCAAGGACTGACACTGTTTAATTTAGGACAGAATTCAAGCAACAGTACCCTACACAGCAGGCTCCATGACCGCATCAGACAAGTTTTCTGAAGGCATGTCAGCTCTGGCCATCACTGGCCATGCCACTGACTCCTCATGTCACCTGTCACTGGGTTCCTTGGGAGGAGAATTTGGTGGTTCTCCTTTGATGTCAGGGGTTCAGGGACCCACCAAAACTGAGGGAGCATCCTTCCTCTCTCCAGCTTTCCTCATGGCAAGAGAGCTTAGTATTCAGGTGACTTAAGAAATTCTCCCAATTTCAGAAGCTCTCTGGAAAACCCACAGCAAGAATTTGAGGCCAAGCAGTTTGCAGAGAATCCCTATTCAGAAGCAAATGCAGAAATACCCTGCTGAGGGCAGGTTCTCAGACTCCTGAGCTGTCCCAACTTCCACTTCTGGGCTGGACCTGGGGCTTAGTTTACATCAGCAGAAGCTGAAAAACTGAAATATCAAAGTGTCATTTTGCCTCATGCTGGAATCTCAAACCCATAATTACAAGTTTTCATAATGTCTGCTATTATAATCCTTCAGCCTGGGTACCCTGTGGTCTCATTCTCTAAAAAACTATTTCTTTTCTCAGTCTGTGAAGAGAAAAATATAAACAGAAGACCTTAATGTAAAATCAAAAGGTGGAGTGAATCACAAGCCCTCCTGCAATATTGTGCTTTGGAGAGTTTTTAAATTGCTACTCCTTAAAGCTTCTTACCAAGAAAACCTGACTCTGAAATTTACTGTTTATCTTAAGAAGGTAGAACTGGACTTAATGCCTTTAACAAACAATTCTCCTAAGGCCAGATTTTGCTATCCTGACTCAGTTCATACCCTAGAGAGGATGATGAATTTAGATATTTCTTCTGTCCACTGGGTGCTCATACACAGACTCATCTCCAATGTATTCATCAGGGAAAAATGTGCAGGGTTTCCTGTTTGCTTAACTGCACTTTTGTCTTCCTTATCCTTCACACAGAGAGCATGAACATTCAGGTGATGCAGTTCTAGGTTGTTGATTACTTATTTGGGGCTTTTTTAGATTCTTACATGTGCTTTTAATTCTAGATCTTTTAAATTTCACATTCACACATGCAAGCATCAACATTTCTCTCTGAGATATGTATTCTGGAAAAACTCCAGCCTGAGGATATTTTCAGGAAGAGAAAAAAACCTTAAGTGTAGAGTTATAGTCCACGTGACTCAAGAAACTTAACTTTTAACATGAGCATGAGATTGGATCATTAATTTATTAAAATTTCCTCTGGATCTGCATAAAATTATCAAAACAGGAACAGGAACATTATCAGTAAAAGAACTAAATTTTTCTATTAAGGTGTGTGTAATGTAAAATTTCTGTTATTATTCATTCTGCATTTCCAGTAAGTATTTCTATTATTTGAGGCAGCCAAAAAAGGTCTGATCATATAAGTTCTTCAAATAAAGCTATCATTTTGGAGAATGGAATTTTCCTCTTTTGGAATATCTACAATACTCATCCACAGAGAATGTCAGTTCCTAAGTTAGTGCTCTGCATATTCATCACAGTGTAATAATTTCTGGACATTAGAGGTGGTAACATAACCTTGTTTTTCCCATCTATTGACTCTCAAGGAATATATTCAGTGTGCTTAACCCTGCAATATATACTTTATTTACAACTATTTTGATTTTATTCCTCTGTTCCTGGTTTTCTGCCTTTTTTTTTTAATTATTTTGAAAAAAAAAAATGCTTTAGTATAGCAAAGAAGCACCTTTTCTTTCTCTCCCTTAGCTTTTCTTAATGCAGAAATATATCTGATTTTTAAAAAATCACGTGAATAACTTAAGAATATTTTAAAAGTATCCCTCTGGTGCATTGCATTATTTGATTGTAGCCCACTGAGCCACTTTCACAGAGCAGATTGTCCTTATGACTGTGTTTTTCCTTTTCACTGCAGTCTATCACTTGAAAGTGTGTCCCTCCCCCATCCCAGCTATGCTTTGCAAGCTTTTTTATCTTTCCCACCTTGCTAGAGGCATTATTAGGGCAGCTCACCTTTGACCAAATGGGCAGATGAACATTCATCCTCTGGAGCCTGTACCAGTGCTGTTTGGTAGATCAGCTCTCAAATGGTACTGAACTGTGACCTCTTCTTCTGTTCAAAGCCTAAATACATAAACTTGAGTTTCCATTGGTGCCAAGCCTGGGAACCTGAGCTGCTCCCTAATCCCAGGTCTCACAGCCAGCAGCACAATGGGCAGCTCACCATGCCAGCCGGCCAGCCTGAAAGAATGCCTTTATTCTCTCTTCCTCAACAAATTGCTTATTGTTTGGCCCACAGGCTGCTAGACCTTGTGAACTGTCCAAAACTTTATTGCTTTTCTGTTAAACTTTCTTCTCTTTTCCATCTCATTTTGCTTAAAAAGAAATTTAATTCCTATTTTCATGTCTTAGTAATAAAATTTTAAAATATGCCTGCTTTTTTGTTTGTTTGTTTGTTTTTTTGGGGGGGTTGTTTGTTTTTTTTTTTTTTTTTGTAGAGCATATCTGCCTCTTGGAAGCCTGTAGGAACCACAGAAATAGTGCAAGCCCTGCAGGTTTAGTCTCTTTAGAGAAAAGTCTGTGGAAATGTCACGTGTTACAAGAATGAAGTGCTCTATATTACTGAGAGAAAAATGGAGCCAAAAGGATGAGAGCATTCCTAAATTTCCAAAGATACGTACAATTTTTTCTGCTCTTGGCCTCATCTTCACTATGGCTACAATGTGCTCATTGTATAAAGAGTGGCTACAGGACAGAACATTTATTTGAGGTCATTGTGTTTTGGAATTGCTCAGGAGTAGTTGTCTTCAGAGGAAGTTAAAGCAGAGTTCCTAAGCTGATGTGTTATTTATCTCTCAAGGTATTTCTGGAAGCACCTTTTGTTTTCAGCAGAAGTCTCTGGGAATGTGGTTGCAGGATAATCGTTGTGCAAGCTGGCACTAGGAAGAGCATTGGCAAGAAAAGGCTGATATTTTGAAATTCAGCCAGACCTACCCTGGGAAAAGAAGAGCTCCACAGGTGTGACCCCAACATATAAAGGGAGAAATTTCTTCATGAACATGGCCAAAAACACAGGACCCAGGGCACCCCGGTTGCTCTTCTACATCTCAGTAAACCTGTGCTGAGACAGTGGGCAATTTTGTCCCTGTTTGGAGACAGGGAATTAGGAGAAGAATATCCTTGTGAACAGTAAGATTGGTTCTGATCACTTGGAGATTGTCAATTAAGATCAATTTCAACACTCCTGCAGTCCTTAACCATTTTTTTGCACACATTGTTTAGGAAAGGTGGCAGAAGTGCACGGCTTTCTAGAGCCATTCAAGATCTAAAAATCACACAAATTTCTTAAAAGTGCCTCTATGTGTGTGTGTGTGTGCGTATATATCTATATATATATAAAATCTAACACTCTTTCAAGTGTGAGAATGGCAGCACAAGAGTAGAAGAATTGCAAAACTAAAATGTCCACATTAAACTGATATATGGTACATACCAGATGATATATATACTGCCTTATTGTTCAGTTGTGGCTCAGGAAGCTAAATGCATAATTTAAGATATATGTATAGTCTAAGGGTCAAACGCTGTCAGTTACAGGGGTGTAAATCAAGAGCAATTGCTCCGAAGTGACTGCAGTTGCAGTACCCTGGATTTACACAAGTGTTGCTGAAAGCAGAATATGAGTCAATACATGTCATCAATACAGCTGACTTAGTGGTACTGAGGGAATTTTATGATATGCATGCACCTAAATCCTTCATGCTTTTTTTTTTTCTCCCCTCATTTTACAATATTACATTTTATGTTTCAAATTTTGTCTGTTTTTAAAGGAATAAGGGACCCAAATCCTGATTCTGTAAGTGAAATGTCCACTTCTCTCATTTAGCAATTTTTCCCAGTCCCGCTTCATAACAGTGGGATAAACCTCTCACATTCATGGGAAGATTACTTCCCTGACTTACATTTCAGGCCAGCCTTAGTTTATATAAATGCATCATTCTGATCCCCAGCAGGATTTTGCTTGGCTGCATGCAGAAATGCATCCTTGTCATCCACTCCATTCTGTTAGCAAGAGCACAGGCTGTTGTAGGGTCAGGAGGCAAAGCTTCCCAGACATGTAGAAAGCAGCATCTGGATGCAGCAGAAAGAATTGTGGATGTGGTGGAAGCCAGTGGGTGGGGAGAGCTGGCAGCTAAAGAGAGGATCAGCTCTTGGAAAAGATCACAGGACAGTTCTCTTCACTGGTGCATCCTGAATTTTTTATTGAGATGTTCAAGGGAAAAAAAGAAAAAAAAAAAAGCTGTGCATGGGACACTGCTTGCAAGATACAGTGCAAAACAAAGAGGTATAAAATCTCATAATCTGTTGGCAGAGTAGCTGTCAGATACACCTGATCTTCTATGACCTTGTTTTTACATGGAGAAAGAATATATGATTTTCTAGGTTGAAGGGAGGTTTTTAATTCTGAAAGGAGGTTATATGTTAAATATATGGTAGCAATCTATTCAATAATAGAAGTCAAGTCCCTTACTTGGGAAGGCAGAATATGGTATTCTATCACATAAAATAATGTCATTATTTCTCTAACATACTTTTAAATTGAATGTGTTATTTTAAATCACTTTTTTATTATATTCTTGAATTACCTAGAAAGATTAAAAAGCTCAAAAGTAGATTCCCCAGTATTCACATAATCAAAAATGGCTGAATTAATTTGAGAAATATTTATTAAAAAAAAAATAGCCATTTCAGATTACAATGATCAACTGTGGGGGTTTACGACTTCAAAAGAAACAGAACAAGCCTCCATGTGTGCTCAACACACACACACTCCCTTATCCAGTTAGAACAATATGTAGGTATAGATATGGCAGGATTGTTTGATCCCAAAAGGATTCCTATAAGAAAAACTTCTCTTTCAGAGAAATGATCTCTCTAGAGACTGATAGTGATGATACAATAGGCTGCAGTTGCTATTATTAAAAAAAAAATACTACTTTTTCTTACTATGTTTCTTTTTTTCCCAGTGGGATTCTGATTCCAGACACTCAACTAGCCTGATATCCACTGGGAAAGTGATGACACCATAAATTATTTAAAGGTTTGAAAACCACAAGAACTACTGTATATAACCAGATTGGATTGACTTTTTAACTCTTTTGATTAATAATACATAAAGCCTTAGATATGTGAATTGGTCGAGTGCTAACCTGTTAACAAAAGGGGTAGAAGGGATGAATTCTAACATTTCTCATAAGTTATTCTGCTTAACACATTGGCCAAACAAAACAAACAAATGGAGAGCTCTGCCTTAGTCTTATACCATTAATACATCATCAATATTTGATGACTACCTAATGTCTCTATATAGCTGGACAAAGATGATAATTTGATCACCTGGCTTCCCAATTTCAAATTTCCCAAATGCTCTCTTCTACATTCATCAAAACACACAAATAGAAAGTAGATGCATTTTCAATATCCTGGTCTGGTTTTTGCATTTGTTTTGTTGGGGGATTTTTTGACTTTCATTTTAACATTGTTAACTACTTACAAGTGAAAAAAAAAATAAAAAAATTTTTCAATCTTCTGCAAGAAACTGGGACTAGAATTTTCTAAGTTGATGACATTTTGTCCTCAGCAGCAAGATGAGATGTGTGTGCTGCCTCAGACAGATTTCATGTTCTACCCTTCCGCTGCTGGCTCTGTTTTAATTATTCCCCAGGTTCATAAGCTCTGGTCTCTTTCTTTCTGTTTTGGGTGGAGCTCAGAAAAGAGAAGTGTTGTTCTTTCCTCTTCAAGTACAAATGAAGGTGCATGGGACAGTCTGCATTTCTAAGCAATAAGAAAACTCTACAGGAAAAAGACCGAATACTTTTCTTCTGGGTTGCCCAACCTGTGCTTAAAAACACAAACCATCCAAGGTGATTTCAGCATGGTATCTTAGTTTACAATAATAAATGCTGTATTTTCTGGGCAATAGACAGGTATTATTCCTCTGGGTTGTTTTCTATTACCCCATCCAAAACTTGACTCCCTTAGATGTAGGAAAAATAGGAAATGAAGAAAGGAATATCTATTGTTTTTTATTTCATCATTCCTGTGTATGTACTAATCCTTTAACTATGTAATTCAACTTTCAATTTCCTTCTTGCCCTCAAATGCAGTGTCGAGACACAGAAACTGATCAATTCTTTTTGCCTCTTGAAATGCCCACAGAACTATCCTTTTTTGGTCCCCTTAATGATATACATGTGTGACTTCCCAAGTCCCACTTGCACATGTTAAAGTTTCTGTGCTAGCAGGGGAAGTGCCATCCCTCCCCTGGCCTGGACTGGTGAAGAATACCTTACCATGTTCTTAAAATGTTAAAATCTATGTGAGATTACACAGTGAATGAAGGAAAAAGCATTTCAAATCAAAGGCACACTCTAAAATCTTTTTCAGTCCATCTTCCTTGTTTTGATCAATAATTTGGTGTGAATTTCAATGGTGTCATAAGTGAAATTCAAATTAATTTCTTATAATATGAACAAAATTAGAACCACACCCTGGCTCTGAGAAAGAAAGGAGGTCCAATCTCTCAGTAAAATACAAACTACAGAAAATTTTAACAGCCCACAAATTATACCTGAATTAGATCTCATTTATGATACCAAGAATAAAAGTAAATTATTTATCAACATTTATTAAATCTTCATGCTTCCCATCATCTGACTTTCATACACACAATTACTATGTGGAATCTGTTGCCATATTCTGTTTCCCATTCTCACTTTAAATATCATCCAATTAGTTAATAGATCCCTAAAATAGAATGGAAGTATAATCATATTACCTTAAAAATAATAATGTCCCACCTATAGTTAATTTATATCCACACCCTTTTTTCTTTATACTTGCCATATCAATGGCAGTGTAGACACATTATTTTGCTAGCTGTCATGGTTGTACACACCACTTGAACAATCCATTCCCATTCTAAAATAAAATTCTAGTTACAGTGTTATTTTTGCACGTTTTCTGAAGGCATTTTAGGATCTAACCAGGGCACTGAGACCAGCATTTGACTTAACTAGAATAGCAAGTATCTGTCCCATAGTATCTTTCAACTGTCATTAAAAAAAATGAAAACCACCTTTGTTTTCTTTTCCATCTGGGATTATGTGACAAAATGATCTCCTACATCTAATCAATTATTTTTCTTTTGTATCTTTTGCATTTTCCTGCAGAACTATTTGCAAGTGTAACAGGAAGATCCTTTAGAGATAATCTGGTGATTATTACAAATTCAACCCTGGATACTGTAGGCATTAAAAGATGAAAATTGCCTGAAGTCCACAGTTGTACAACAAATCTGTACCTCTGGACTCCTGTCCTGAGGTGAAAATGCAAACCAAAGAGATATTTAGAATCATTTTGACAGTTCATAAAATTAAGCAGGGATTAGGGATTTTCTCAGAAATAAATAAATAAAAAATATAATGCCACAGGGCCCAAACAACATTAATCACATCTCCTTGCAACAGGTATTATTGCAACCCACTTTTGGGAAGGAAAAGTAGTTTTATAATTATTTCTGACATGGATTTAGCACTGATGATGCCAATTTAAAAATCTGAACAGGTTCAATCTAATACAAATATGTATCATACATTTCAACTACCCATTCAGTTTAAGTTTATACAGTTATAGGTGCCTATCAAAATGTTGTATATTTGTGTATTCTATTTTATTTTCAATTTTATGCATTAGCTCTGATAATACAAGCACTTGAACATATGCTTAACTTTACATAATGAGAATGTCTTGCTGATTTTAGGATAATTCTCGATCTACATGAATTTAAGCAAAAGTCTAAGAGTCTACTGGGAATGGAATCTGTGGTGCCAGTCATTTGAAACACACATTTAATAAGAAAAGAATTGAAATAACTGCAACAGATATAGATGACTTTGATTCCTGCTGCGTTGAAGGCAGGTAAGCAGCAAACATGGCTAAAATTAATTCATAACAAGAAAATGTGTGGCTACACATAAATACATTTGAGGTGAGCATGGAGTTTTACAGTTACCCTCCCAAAATTCCCCACCCACTTCACAGCCTTTTTAGTACAGTTAAAAATATTTCCTTTTCTTTTTCAAAACCGAAAGGCAACATTGTGGTACTGAGCAACAGTGCTAGTCTGCTCACAGGAGTGCATAAACTTTCCTTTCTGGATGAAAAAAACTGTATTATAATGTATTTGCACAGAGTTTATAATTAAATTTTCACTGCATTAGATTAGTATCATGTTTCAGTGTATTTGGAAAATATTCTAGTTAATTTAACATTTTCAAACAAACTAAAAGTCCAAAATAGAACTAGCTGCATTGCATTTAAAATATATATATATATACAATAACTGAAAGCATAGAAATACTTTTCAAGTTTGAATATATGTTCAAATTTTAGTTACTGAGTTTAAGTACTGAATGTTAAATATATTTTTTTAATGATGTAAATACTTCTTTGTAATAGATGTTAACAAAGTTCCCAATTCAAAACAGAAAAAAAAATATTATTCTTTACATAGTACAGTTTAGCCATTTGAATCATAATTAACTTTTATCTTTAAAAAATTTCTTCTGAAAATTATTTTTCATCCCACTTTACTCCAGAATGCTGACTGGAGCTAGAATAATACATCACACAAACGTTGATTTAAATATTTAAACAAATTCACTTACTTTGGATTTACATCCCCTTTGGGCTCTCCTTTCCATGAACACTCTGATAAATAAACTTACTGTAAGGAGGATCTGCTGGGATGACAAATTATAAACAAAAATTGAAGAATACATGTGGGATATGAATTTTTGAATTCTAATCATCAATTGTTGCACTAGCAATTAAAGCTGACTGGAGGACAACAATTCCACGCTACATTAATTTTCAGGGTTTCACGTCTTTGTGTCTAGTTTTGGTTGGTTTCTTTTGTTTCTTTTCCTGAAGAAAATGGTGAAAGTGCCCACACGTGTAAGTGTATGTCTGTGTAACAGCCAGGGACATTGAAAGACCCAGACTGAAGCCTTTTCTCAACCTGAATCACAAATTACTCATTTTCACCACTGATTTGTAGATGTGATTACTCAGACTCAGCTAGAGGAGGAACACAATCCTGGGCTTTTCATGTCCAAGGCCACTGTTAAACTCAAGGTTGTCAGCAAAGCCAAAAAGTCTATTTTTCTCCTTCTCATTCTCCAAAATATTTCCATTCAGACGAATTACGAATGTAGCTTTCAGAGCCGAAAGGGCTGAGATAAACTTCTCCTGTTCACCCTGGGGACGTTCAAAACCCACCACTCCCGAGGTGCTGGGGCTGGGCTCCTGCCCCCTCTCAGGTTTGCAGGGGGAGGTCCTGCACTGGGATTCACCCTGCACGCTTTGCCAAGGACATCCCTGTGCACTCCCAGCCGCCCATCCTGCTGCTCTCCCCATCATCCAGGCACGGCTCTGGGTGCTGGAATATTGCCTTGCTCTGGAAGAAAGGGATTGAGAGGAGATACAGGAGCTAAATGCTACAGGGAAAGAGACTGGCCTGAGCTCCACGTCGCTGTCGGCCACCTCCCTTCCCTGTAGGAGCCACAGCAGCCTCAGGGTTGACAGGCTTTGAGAACAGACAAAGCAAGAGGAGTTTCATCTCTTCCCCCCGCAGTTTCCTCTGTCTGGGCTGGGTTCCCAGAAGAAAGAGCATTTCAGCATAGCTTCATTGTGAGATGATAGATGGTGATGCAAACAGTGCTGCTGTTTGTCACCCGCTGCACAGCCCCATCCCAACCATCATCGCGTCACTGGGTTTCAACCCAACCAACATGAACTCTCAGTTTCATGGGGCAATTCATATCTCTCTGACCCTAAATCCATGCAGCACTTCAGAAGTGCAATACAAAGGTCATGTTTGCAAACAGACTTTTCTTTAAAGGAATTAACGGGGTGTAGGCTGGTGCATGTGTCAGTGTCAAATTTTTTGGAGCCTCTATACGTAAGGAGAGCCTTAAACAAGGCTTCCTTTTGGATTTTCTCACTGGTTGGACAAGTAGCCATGGTGCCCTCAGTAAACAGACCCTCACTTTTGACAAAGCAGCTGGCACATGTCTGAGTAATTTTAGCCAGATATTACATCAATGGCAAGTTCTTCTCCTTATAGACAGCTGGAAAGGGAGCTTTGATTTATTTGTATTTTTGTCCCCGGGATAATGGTTTCTTACTTACTTATGTCAATGGTCAATAGCATAACAAATCCTTCATCATGAGAATGTGCGTATCACTTTTCAGCAAACCCTGGCCTTTTGAGGTGAAATGATATACTGCCACTTAGTTTCAAATTGACATCTTTCCTGGTTGCCAAGGCAAGTTAATTTGCAAATCAGCATTTTGCATGAAGCTTTTAAGCCAATCCAGCTAGGCAATGGCTGCCATTGCTGTGCAATTACTGTCTAAAGCACTTAAAATTATATTATTTAAAAAAAAAAATCCAAAAAGATCAGTGATTTTGTTCTGTGCATGGCCAGACACTATGTTGCTGAAGGAATAGCAGATCTGGACTTAGAAAATTATAGCAAGGCTCCACTCTGATTGGAAAGGAATGAAGAATGTGCAAGTAATGACACTGGCAGACTGGAAATGAGAAATGTTAGTTTCACTGTTCTTCAGAAAAAGAAAATACACACCCCCTCATAATTAATTCACAAACTGCCTGACTTAGATGCCACAGAACAGTAGCAAGTGACAGTTAGAGGAGCAGAAGGTAGTCACTGCAATTGGATTTACATTCAGTTAAGGCGGGGGTTTTTTGAGCAGAGAAGTGAACCTGAAAATGGCCTAAATTTCAGATTTTTACTTGAACACTTTCAAGGACTTGCAGACTTTCTGGCTCTTATTTTGATTTTTGAAGGCAGAGTCAAGAGAGAAGCATGTATTGAAGGATGTGTTCTTCTTGAAAGATATTGTTCAGTTGCAATTTCATCCATCTTTAAAAATGTCTTTGTTTTTTTGGGCCTCTGGTTTGAAATCTATTCGGTACTGATAAAAAAAAAATATGTGAAAAAAGAAAATAGGGGATATATTAGAAGAGAGTCTGTTTATAAGAGAGGGAGGTGTCTGGAGAGAAAAAATAATAAAAAAAAAAAAAGTACCACAAAGTTTGTAATGTATTAAATGTATTACACCTATTTTGATTTCTTCACATTGGCTTTTTAAAACTTTATTTAAAATTTTTCATCCTTTTGTGTCTATTTGGTAATTTTATTTATTTTCTTGTGTCAGCAGAGATATGGCTTTATACTTAACTTTGCTTACCACTAAATATCTATCAGCTATATACTACAAAGAGTACAAGCTGTAAATTAAAGTGACAGGACTCACACAAGTAGAAAAAAACCATCCTGTACCTCAGCTTTCCATGAGTCTGAGGGCCTTTTTTAACTGCCTTATTAGCAAATTAATTTGCATATTGGACATCTTGGATGAGCACTGGCTCTGTAGATTCTCCACAGCAGAATTCAGGGGACATTTCTCCTTCTGTTGTTTTATTTTCTCTTGACACATTCTCGTGGGCTAAGGTGGGGGAGAACTTGCATCTCAAATGTCACAAGCATCTGTCCACCTATTCCTCAGCACAATCTGGTAGCTTTCCACTGGGGCACCAGCACGAGCACCAGCAGGGACTGTAGAGCAGCTGACCCTCTGGATGTCCATAGCCTAACACACCTCTTGATATGTCTTACGTTCTCCTATAGGTTTGGTGGGCTCTGTCCATCCTCTCGTTGCAGGAATATTTTTTTTTTGTTTGTTTGTTTGCTTGTTTGTTTGTTGGGGGTTTTCCTGTTTTAGTTCGTTTGTTTTGGGTTTTTTTGTTGGGTTGTTTTGGTTGTTTTGGTTTTTTTGGTTTGGGGGTTTTATTGTTTTTTGTTTGTTTGTTTGTTGGTTGGTTGGTTCGTTGGTTTTTTGGTTGTTTTGTTTTGTTTTGTTTTGTTTTGGGGGGTTTTTTTGGGTTTTTTGGGGTTTTTTTGAGTCTTGTTTGGTTGGTTCTTTTTTAATGTAGAAGTCTTTGTCAAACTAAATCCATAACCCAAGTGAGATGTAGAACATCACGAAGAGTGACTTGGATCATCTCCAGGAAAGCCAATTAACATAAATACTGTAAAAAAAAAAAGGGTAGAAATTGAAGCAAATTGGGGCCAGGCTGTTTTTCACGTGGACACTTTCCCTGTAACAAACATAATGCTAGCTGTGCTGGCTGGTAAAAGACAAGGTTTGACACTGTTATCAGTCTGTGGGTGCTCAGTGTTTCTGCCGTACTGATGCACGTGGCTGACACGTCAGGGGAATGTGGAAAATGAACTGCCCAATCTCTCTGGGCCTAACAGTTTACAGACCTCAATGATCCACTGCAAAGGTGGTGCTGTTGACTTCCAAAGCAGTAAATCAAAGTGCCACTAGAAGGTGCTGACAAAATCAAGCCATCATGATTGAGCAGAGAACAAAAGCTGCTCTGCATAAATAGTTATTTCCTATTCAGACATCCTAATATTTAATTTATACCCTTATTTGTCTTTTATGAAATTGCTTTAATTCTAAATGGACAATAGATTTATAAAGCAATTAACAGTACAATCAGAAGGGTCTTTAGTAATGTGTGTAGTTCCAAAACTAAGCTTCATTAAGATGTATTGGATTTGATATCATTAAGAAAATGTTATATTTTATCAGAAGAATGCAGGAGATTGTTGAATAGCAGTTGATTCATGTTGATCCCTGTATTTCATAAGTAACATCTGAAAAGGCCAAAAATAAATTGAGTTTGTTGGTAACAGCTCTTTTAAATTCTGTCAGGTAGAATTTCTTTCATTCAGTCACAAGGAATGATGTCTCTTTGTGTCCTGCAGCTCAACAATTCTTGTGATTAGTATTAATGTGGATATTAATGTGGATTGCTAGGCTGTAGTGGCAGAAACAGGCTTGGAACAGAGAAAATCTGTGAACGCCATGAAACAGTGTCTGTGGGAAGTTCCCACGCAGTGAATCTAAAACAACTCTCTGCTCTCAAGACCAGCTTAACATCAGCATGCACAAAGAATGTTAAACAATAAGACAGCACCTTGCACCTGCAAGGCTGTACATGAGAGTCTTTCTCATTGGTTAGGAGAATTGTTTATACCTTTTAGCCTATGGCATGTTTAGTTTTTGAATTCTGTCCAATGGAGTATATACTTTATATATGGAGTGTAGTTTCTTAATAAAATACTTTTCTTGCCTTGCTGAATGTATTGGAGTCTATTTTGTGTTGTTGGACCCAACAAGCACCACTAGGCTGGACGTTGACACCCTGAATCCAAAAGTGCCTCACCTTTCTCAAGTCTCCCTAAGGTTTACAAAGTAGAATATGACCCATTCTGACAAAACAGCAAGGGAAAGCACTAAAAAACCTGTTAAGACGAGAAAACTGTTCTTTGTGGGTCAAGGATGTGGTGCCCTGGCGTAACCACAGACAAAAAAAACAAATCAATACCACACGTAGCCCGTGTAGGATGAAAGGATAACTGTCTGTCACAATTAGCTGGACCACGTGTACCTCTTCAATGCTGGACATTTCTCTCTTCCTTGTCTCGCTGTACGCCTGTGCCTTTCAGGCTGCTCTGCTCCCTTTCCCTGTGCCATCCTGTCCCAGGTTATTCCGTGTGTCCTTGTGTCCCTGTTCCCACTCTGCCATGCTCTGCTGGCTCTGCTGGCTGGGGTTTGAGTGGCAGGGAGGAACGTGTGAGCAGGTGCTGTGGGAGTGAAGCGTGCCACCCAGCCTGTGCAGCAGGTAAAGGAGCGCTCCCCTGGGAGCCCCCGTGCTTACAGCTGCATCAGCCCCAACTGTTCCTGCAAGGAGAGGAGGAGGCTGGTCCTCACCTCCTCTGACCAGATGTTTTGGAAATGTGCCCATTTTTAGCAGATATAATAGCTGTCAATTTATCAAAACTGTAATAAGTATTATTAACAAAGCAGACTCTTCAGTTACAACCTAGCAGCAAAATGTGAGAGAAGAATTTAAGGATATGGAAGAGATCAGGTGTGAATGCATGGGACCGTACTCAAAACTAGTTTAAGAAAATTTTCAAGACACTCTGCTCTGTATAATATGAATGATAAGACTGGTTTAGACATGAATGCAGAAAAAAAAAAAGATCATTTTCCTAAGCCTATGCCAAAAATGTTCAGGAATTTGTACAGACTAGACACAGGAAAAGAAGCAAGGCAACTAATGTAAAAACTCATGCTGCAATGAAAAAAATTGAGTTACAGATTTTGAGGCTCATTTGGAAACCCTAAACCTTCTGCTTTGAGATGTGGAAGGAGGGAATTCCACAAACAAGAGGAAACTGTGTTCGTGTTCTTCCATGACTATGCCTTCAAATTGCTGAAATGGGAAAGAAACATTTATAAAAAATATTTCTAAATGAGAAAATATTCTGCTTTCCTTCCTCCTCTTACTCCTAATTTATAGTCCACCAAGAGCTCACCAATTTTTTTTTGAACAAATACTTCTTCCCATTATAAATATATGAAAGCAATAATTTCCATTATCATTTTAAAGAGCTAGGATTTCATTCTGTTTCCAGTGTCCCAAAGGGGTAAAGAAGTTTAATTTTTTCTTTTGAGAACCAGTGGAATGACAAGGAGCCTGCACTCCAAGAAGTGAGAACAGAATGGGGTGCTGAGGGGTTTTGATGGCTAAAGCTTCTGGATATCTGAAGAACTTAGTCAGGCTTTTTCCTTCACAACTGTAAACAATAGCTTGCTGATAACCAAGATGCAAATAACCAGAATGCTGTACTTAAAATTAGAATTCTTTTTCTTGCTGTGATGGTTTATTGAGCAATAAGGATTTTTACACAAAATAGAAGCACTTCAGCAATAACAATATTTATTAATAGTAGCCATAAGGTAAAGGTTTTAATTTAAAAATAAACTTTGTTCAGCATTACAGTTTTTCAATTGCTTTTTCTGATGAAATAACAAAGACAGATTTTGTTTCATTTTTTTTTCATCTGTGTTATTTGAAGGAAACATTTCTTCTGCAGCATAGCTTTTGCAGTGTACAGTGCCTATCTGTGCATACAAAGCATCCCATATGGTTGAAGTAGGCTGGAGGGGTTGCTACTAACCATATTTTAAAAAGCAGATGTTACTAATCTTCTAAATATTACCCCCAAATGATGTCACTTGTGACTGACAACGGTTGGGCTCATCAATCCCTTCCAATGTCCTTTTGCATGTAACATGTAAGAGAAAGCAAATTTCAACCCAAAATCATGGCTCTGAAAGGGCAGAGCACTTCCCTGCTGAAGTGTTAAGCAGAAGGTCCATTCCTACAGGGAGAGGCATCCACGTTCTGCAGGCAAGAAGGAGAAGTTGGCCTGCAAATAGGCCATGCAGGTAAACCTTTAGCACAGCCATTTCAGAGTCAGGCTGCACTCTGACAAAGCTGAGGTTTTTTAGCTCTAGGTGCCTGTCTGTGCCATGCAGAGTACACAAAGGCAGCTTCCTTTCACATTTACAAAAGGCTCCTTTACAGGTTTGCACATGAATGGAGTAGGTGCTTCCTGTCAGTCCCAAAGTCGGTTTTCAGTCAATGCCACTTAGAGTAGTGAGTAAACAAACTGAACATTTGGACCACAAACGGCACAGAAATGAAATATCTGCTAGTAGTGATCCTGAAATAAATTTGATAGCATTGTATAAATAACTATGATAATAATAATAATAGAATTAATACAATAATATTCTGCAAAAATTGTTCTCGGATATTAAGAATTGTATTCGAACTTTGGGAAGGGTTAAATAAGAGCACTTGCCTTAGCACTATGGGATAAAACTTCATATACTAGTCTATGTTTTCCTTTTTATTTTTTGATTATTTTTAATCTCTTTATGGAAGGTTTTATTACCTGCCTATTTACAAGGACTGCATGAAGTCCTAGTTCTGTGAAAATATGAGGATGGAAAAGCTTCTTCATTCCTAACTAGAGCGGTGTTTGGCTGAAATGTGATCTAAAAGCTCTATTACATCAACTTTTGCCTGCACATGCAATTAGTACCTCTCTTTGTTTTTCTTTACACACATCTGTTTCTTTGCAGCCAAGGACACAAACCCTTACAAAGGAACGTGACAAAGAAAGACAATTCACTGTTCTGTACCTTTTCATTGCACAAACAAGATGCTTTGTTTGGAGGCAGATATCTGGTTCTACAACTGAGGTTTCACTATTTTATATTTATATTTTCTGTATACCAAACACAAACCAGTTGTTATGCCAATAATTTTCAATAAGGTCTAATCTCATTTGTAAGAGTGTAAGGCAATTCTCTGCTCCACACTTACCTTGCAAATTTGTAGTTTTTCCTTTCATAACACATACGAAACATATTTACACTTTGCTTATTCTCAGCTTGCTGTCAGCATGGACTTCAACCATTCCAAGCAGAAAATGAATAGAAGTTGGGGAAAACTTGTGTGACTGGCAACAGGCACACATGGTTAAATGTCAGCATTTTGGTATGTCATTTACTGGTCAGACACTTCAGTGTACTGCCATCCAACAAACCTATGAGACATATTATCAAGGAATATATGCCAGCTCTTTTCCAGCAAACTGCTTGATGCCTGATGCCAAGTACTGGTGGGTGTATACCTTCTTATGCTGTCACTGCATTCAGCCTCCAGGGTGTTGCATGAAAGGATCACTGGATGTTAATGAATAACAAAATGTGTCATTTCCCCTTAGAATTTATCTATCTATCATATACTGTGAGAAAGACATGTTTGTTTTCTTCTGCCTGTATTTACATGTGTGTCAAAATACGTACTGTTAAACCTGGCCACATGCTTAGGCAGTATGGTGTCTTGTTAGTCTTTTTTTCATTATTACTATTGCACACCACCATACATCCCATCTCATATAAAAAATAAGTACTCCAGTAAAATGAATTTGGACACCAAGATCTGTTTCTTGCTGCTTAGAGTAGCACTTTGTGTTTAAACTACACTTTCCACAGGCAATGAAAATCTCTTAACCCATTTAAGTATATTGCCACTCCCACATCAGCAACATATGATAGAAAATAAAAATGTGAGAAGCATCACCCAAACCACAGAAGACTAAATAATATGAAAAAGCAATTTATTACCTTGTAAAATAGGTATTAATGTTTGGCATGATCAAACTCCTTTAATGATATATTACTGTTGCCCAATTAATATACTGAAATAAAGGGTTCAGATCTGCAGATGTTTTTTAAATAGTTTTGGGAGAAAACACATTCATTTTGGAGAGAGGCCAAAGCAACCCATGAAGGTCAATCAAACAGCCCACAAGCCAAGATCAGGCCACTGAAGTCTGACTGCACAAAACCATGGTGAGGCACTTTCTGAGCAGCTAAAAAATAAGTGTAATGGGTAAATTTTCGAAAATAAGAATTGGAAGATGCTGTTTATTATACATATTTCCTTCAGTTCTTCTCAAAACCTTCCTGACTTGCAGGTTTTACTTTTTATGTCCTGCCCATAGGTTTCTCTCAAGTGGGCCATGTTTAGAACATCAGGACATGATAAAGCAACCTGAACAAATATTCCAGTGTCACTTCTAATATTGTTTTGCAGCTGTATAAAGAAAATCGATGTAACTCCTATATATGGGAAGATTAGTTGCAAGTATTAAGCCACACTACACACAAGTAATTTTATTAGACAATCTAGCAAATGGAAAATATTATTTTTAATTTTCTTTGCAAATTGTTAAGCCTTTATGTGATACCAATATTTTCACAGGCAATATGTGCTGTTTCCTAAAGAAAAATACGTGGGTTTGAGTGCGTGCACAGTTTTTAACCAAAACTCAGTTCACTGTGGGTCTTAATTGTGTTTTTCAGCAAACTGATTTAAAGTTCCCTGGGGCACACATACTGTAGGATTGTGACATATCACACCAGGTTAAGTCAAACTCAAAATGTTATGTGAGATGACAGCGTGTAAAACACATGATTAACGCACCCATTGGGAAACTTGGCTTTATGAAAAATGGTGCAACAGGGAAACTTGGGGCACTCTCTGCTAAGCTGTCCTTTTAAAAAATAATACTTAAAAAAAAAAGGGCTCAAAAGCACAATACTGTGTTAGCTTCTCTTTGATACCCACATCTTTCTCCTTTGGATAAAATGTCACTGTCAAAGATCAACACATATTTGTGGTCAAGGCAAAAAGCAAAAAGTTGTATTCTCCTGGAAAAGGATTGATTTTTTGACAATTCAGAGTATGACTGTGATGAAGTTCCTACAGAAGTTCCATAAAATATAATTTCACTTCCTGAAATTGTAGATGCATACTACACCTTTTCTACAAAGGATGTAAAGATATTATTTGCCAACACAGGGAGACCAGAACTCTTTTCCTCCCTGTGTAAGAGTAACCATATCTTGTGTCCCCATTTACACCCACAATTACTGAGGTGTCATGGAACAGGGCCATGAGATACACCACATAGATTTCAGATTCCATTTACTCCTTCCTGTAGCACTGTAAAGAAGCTCCTAAAGTTGCCTTTCTTGGTGATATGTCAAGTCCAGTGTGGTGCTGGGCAGTACAACCATTGGCCACTCTTCACTGATGCACTTATTGAGAAAAAAAAAGGTTTTTATATTTTTTAACAGTCTTTTGTAGCACCAAAATGTGATGCTATTTGACAATTTTTAAAACCTACTTTTTATTGAAAAATTTAGTACATTTAGATTAGCTGTAAAGCCCAGTACCCAAATGTTGATATTTAGGCAGAAGATAAAACCATCTCAGTCCACAGAAAAAGAAAGGAAAGGTGAGAGATGTACCTATTAACCAATGCAGTGCACCTTAAAAATAACCTAGCTTTCAATTCTGTACTTTTTGAAATTAAGGATCAATTAAAATTTGAGATACTGGCACTCACAGTTCCCAGCATCTTGTCCTGTTTTGGTTGAATTTCAGGATCTGAAATGCTAGGACATTTTGAGGATGACAATTGACTAAGGCACTATTTACTAATAGGGTGAGTTTTCTATAGTCTATGCAGATGGTATAGATTTGATTAAGGACAATCAGGGATGGTGAGTGAGTATTCCTTTCAGTGGGATCACTGGGGATGGAGGGCCACAAAGAGAAACATTTGTGCAGAATTCCCACTGTTCTGATAAAGATTCTGCATTCTGACCTGAAGCATTCAGCTATTTTGAACTGAAATTGTAGATCATGCTGAATTATGTTTAACATATTTGGAGGTCAAAAAGGAATTATTTCCTTCTCTCTCTTCTTCAAGGGAAAATAAAGCATATGTCCTGTTCCCATCCTCCCACAAGAACAATGAGAGTGGCTTAAAAATCAAGTGTTGTGAATGTTCAAGCTGTTGGTTGGGGTGTGTAAAATTTAAAGGTTTTTATGTCTAAAGTAGAGGCTGCCAAAACCAGAAACATTTCAGTCCTTTTTTTTTTTTTTTTTTAATTTTTTCTTTTTTTTTTGATTTTTTAAACATATTCCCCGGGGGGTTTTTTT
>VZTR01019750.1:1017758-1034248 GCA_013400775.1 Chaetops frenatus | reverse complement strand
TTTTTTAAGTATTAGCTTTTCTTCTGAATTCTGAAACAATATCCCCGGTGGTTTTTTTTCCCTTTTGAAATGTTTTTTCCTTATGGGATCTTTTGGCAAGACACTTTGGAAACTGTTCTGTTCCAAAGAAGCCCAAACTTCCCATTACAAAGAAATGTCCCAGGTAAATTCCCTTGAATTGATGGTCTGCTTGAAGTCATATTATAAACAGTTACTGACATGCATACACACAGAATAATAAACATGATCTATTAACCCACTTCAGGTCAATAAAGCCACTCCTGAGGTTTGGATAGTTCTCTGCTGAGTGCTACAGAAATTTAGGGTGCCTGATACTCTTAGAAAACTCTAAAAAAAAACATACTTAATGCTGGGCCTGCCCACAAAGCTCAGGCAAAGAGCTTTTGAATTCTGCAGGCACAAGGTAACTGCTTCAAATGTTTTTTGGCAGAGGAAGAGGCAGGGAGGAGATGGGATCTCTGTAAGAAAACACCCAGGCAGAAGGAGGGTCTGGAGGTGTGGCAGGAGGCACCAGCGACAGCAGCGACAGAAAGGATCTTTTTAAAAATAATTTTTAAAAACCCCCAAACCCCAAAAGATCTTAATAACAAAGGTTGTCTTGTTAAAACATGTTAAAACCAACACACACATTTTCAATTGTAACATTTTATCTCTGCTACATATTCCTTTGGGTTGGCTTAAAAGTGCCATAGACAAGTTATCATTCACTGCCCAGTTATATTGGATTTTTCTGTGAGAGGCAGTTGAAGTGATTGAGTGGTAATAGAAATGGGCATCTCCATTAAAGAATAAGTAACCACGCAATTGTACTGCCAGACCAAAGCAGTGCTCTTGCTGTCCTGATCCTTTCTTAAAACAAAATGATGCAAAAAAAAATCCTGGCCCAGTCTTATTGAGTGTACTTGGAGTATACCTGTTCTTTCCTAAGCCTGTGCTTTCCTAATTTCATAAAATATGGTTGGTGCTGGACAAACACAGTGAGAAAAGGGAGCATATCCCAAAAGAACTTGCTATTTGAAAGTGTAGTACACCAAAATATAAATAATAAATTATGTAAAAACATCAATAAGAAATGCCTTTGATTTATTAGCATGATTGTGGAAGTGGCAGGACTCGCATTTCTTTCTGCTACAGAGAGGTTTCCTCTGGTGTGAATGCATCACTCCTTCCTCTGCTGGTCTGCCAAGAGCTCCAGCAGGAACATGAAGGTGAAAAGGTTCACTACAGGATTTCAACAATTTATTACATTGTAGGGGTTTATTTTTGCCCATTAATCCCAGGATTCTTTCGAGTGAAGACACCAAATTATGCCAAGATACTGCACGAGTTGTGATATGGGCAGCTCTTAGCTGAGGAAAGAAAACACTATGAATTATTTCTTTTGGGACTGAGACACAAACTTTTTCTGTAAACTTGCTCTCTTCCCTAGTTATCCGCTCAGTTTTCATAGCTTTATGTGATTAGTCATTGCCTTAACTGCTGAACTGTGGGATCAACAGTATCATTAAGCATAGCTTTAAACACTGCTAATGGGGAAAATTTGCATTGAAGATAAAATCAGTGTCCAAGAAGTATAAATTTTATGTATGAGGGGGTGGGGGGCAGTTTGTTAGCTGGAAACCACGTTTTATAATGTTATTGGGTATCTGAGCAGTTTTTGTGGAAGACTGTATTTCTCATAAAAACCTCCAAAGTGTTCTAGGTAATCCAAGAGAGAAGACAAAGCACTCCAGGCCATAAAGTAAATGACATCTTATTATTCCTTATTAAAAGCAAAAAGCAGGTTAGATAAAATTCAAAAAGAATTCTGATTGAATATATTTAAGTCACTTTCTCTGACAGAGTATAAGTAAGGCATTTTCACATAAGTGAGGGTTGCAAACATCAAAACAAGCAACTGGGTATGTGAATCACCAAAAAAAAACCTGAGGAATGAACTGATCTGCTAATGTGCAAATGATTTTGAAGTGAATAACTGGGCCTGCATGCCTCTGGAAGGAGGCTGGGAACCCTGCAGAGGTATACAGCTATACATGCATATAAAACATGGGCATGGAAATTCAGATCTGTATTCAAACTTGGCAAAACTGATAAATAATAGATTCTGTTAACTGAGCCTAGGCTAGAGAAATAAGCACCCTCATTACACACTCCTGAATTGAAGTTCTCCTTGCAAAATTACAAAGCCTGAGTCAGCCCTGTCTGACTTTTCCTTGCCATGGGAGTTGATAAGTCCACATCTCACCTTTAATTCTTTCTGTCACTATTCAGTGTCATGTACTGTACCTCTTTATATTCATGTCAAAGAGGGAAAAATGGGGAAAACTTTGTTATCCACTTTCATTGTACCACCTGAAATTTTCTTCCTTGCACACCTGGTATGAATATTTTCTTATTCTTGTATAGCTGAACAAGAATAAACCACTCTTGTAGCCCCCCTGCTTCCAAAGCCCTGGCCATGCAAACTCAATTGAACAAATATTTATGTTCTGAGGACCTCAGCTGAACTTTGCAAAAGACTTTGGACTGAGTGTCTTTCCTTTCTGTATAATTGTGAGAATGTGCACTGCTGTTCAGATCTAAAACCATGCTGCAGTGTAGAACCTGGGGAAGAATCCTAAAATCTGCAAAGTGAGAGAACTCAGAGTAAATGATGTCCTTATGAGAAGATAACACTTTACCCAGAAATTAATCTTTTTTGATTACTAAATCACTTCAAACAGTTTCAAAATTTAATGGAAACAATATGATGTGGCTCTTGATGTTGGCTTCTACAATTAGCATGTTATTAATTAAACTCTCAAGTAATATAATAACTTAACTGTTGGAACCTCTCTTTGTATTTAAAATACTTGCAGACTCTGGCTCCAATTATAAATAGACCAAAACTCTAAAGGCTTAAAACTGAAAACTAAATTATTCAGAAACAAATTGTTAAATTTAGGCTATATTCCTGAGAAATTATCTTTGCACATTTTAATTTTATTGCATATACTATATCCAATCATCCTTTTTCACCAGCAGATTTTTTTTTTTTTTTTGCAGAGTCCACGTGCTTCTCTCTCTATTAACACACGTGCATGAGCACTCCTACAATTAAATGCAGTTTCCTGAGCAATGATCTCTGCACGTGTCTAAGCAGGGATAAGCCAGTCTGAGATAGAACAGCCTGAGACAGAACCATCTCCTTTTTGGAAAGCTGTTTCACAGAGCACTGATTGGCCACATGGCATAGCAGAGGAGCTCCAGTGCTGCTACTTTCATTGAATCACCAGTAAGGCTTCTGAAGCCCCAATGGACTTTGCAGAAAGTTCATGGTTTGGCAGCAAGAGATGTTTTTATAACTCCCAAAAATCAGGTTGTTTTCTTGTATGAATTAGCAGTTGTTATGGGAGTCACTGCTCCTTTATCCACCTCCAGTAAAACCAGTTTCTGGAAGTGTTTTGCCATGCTTACCCTCTACTGATGACCAGACTGAACATCTGCTACCATCAGCGAAGAGGTTCCCAGGGAATTAAAGAATTTTTGGGTTAAGAACTCTGTTTAAGGACTTCACATTTTAAAGCCATTTGTCAGTGGTCTGGAATTTCTGAATTAAAAGTCACCAAAAAGATTGGTGCTGTCCAGAAACAAGTGATACTGGATTATAAACTTGGCATTTGTTCAATCAGCTGTAGAGTTCTGCTGACCAGATCTATATAGAAAAATTTAATACAGAACGTTTTGTTAGTAAAAGAGGTTTGAAGGCAAGTGACTTTTTTTTTTCCCCTCAAAGTGACACGAACATGATTAGGTTTCCTGTAAAATGAGAAAATGTTTAAATAAATTATTTTTAGACTGTAAGGCAGATGCTACTTAGTACTGATTGAAACATTCTGCATCATCCCAAATTTACAAGTTTGTATTTTGTTACAAAAACAATGAACAAATGAAAACCAAAAGAACATTTTAATCAATGCCATATTCTAATCTGTCAGCAGATTATGTATGACTATTTTTGGCATGTGTTGATATAATATAAGAAACTACAAAATTAAAAGATTATCTTAAAAAAAAAAAAAAAAGCCACAAAATTTCCCAAATAAAAACAGGAGCATTTTTGAAATTGCCTAAAAGGGCCTTTTTTTTCAAATTTTATTTTTGAAAAATAGGAATAAAATTTAAAATATTGTTATTTTCCCATAGCCCAGAAATTTATCATTTTGGCCAGATTATATATTCTTCCATTTGAATTTTAGACTTTATCTAGATGAATATTTTCATGCTTGATATTAGAAGCTGCCAGAGAGGAGTTATGAATAAGGCTATCCCAATTTACTATTGGGGTCTTATTTCTGTGTTTTCAGGGGGAAAAAAAAATAAAAAAAGAAAAAAAGAAAAAAGAAAAAAAAGAGCAAATTCAAAGCATACTTTAGAGCTAAGGGAATTTAACAACCATCCCCCACTTGAGGGGAATGCATAAACTAACAGCAAATCTTTATCAAGGTAAGGAACAAGTTTACTGCTATGAGTTCAAGTGCTGAAACCACTGAGAGAGAGTGTGTGTTAGCATCTGTGGATATTATTTTTGTGTCTCCACCATCAACAAGATCTCTAGTTAGCTGGCTTACCCATACCAAGCCAAGCAGCTAGAAAGCAGCTGTACACAGCTGTATGCATTCCTCCTGCAGAGCCATCTGCAGATTTTGCCACAAATCCTGTGTTGGCTCCAAAGATTTTGATGCCCTTGGGGAGCTGAGGAATTTCTGTGCCTCCAAGCACAGGTTTACTTATTCAGGCACAAAACACTGTTCTGTCACCAAAATATTTCTGCCCTCCATGGCATCCTGTCTTAAAAACCTTAACTGATTTTCTTCAGCACCTCAGAGGTGTGTGGGTTTTTTTTTTTTTGTTGTTTTTTTTTTTTTGTTTGTTTGTTTGTTTGTTTGTTTTGTTTGGTTTTTGTGATTTTTTTGTTTGTTTGTTTTTGTTGTTGTGGTAGTTTTGTTTAGTTTTGTTTGGTTTTTTGTTTTTGTTTGTTTGTTTGTTTGTTTTTGTTTTTTGTTTCTCTCTTGAAAATCCCAAGAAATTGAGGAGGATACACAACTTCTCTCATTTGTTGTCTTCCCAATGCTGTTTATATTTTGCAGAATGTGTGTTGTCAGAGATGAGTTCTGGGTCAAAAGCTTTCAACTTCTCACTCACTTGGAAACAAGAGCCTGAGGGTCTTACCCATTTATGCTGCTTTGATCATTTTGGAGAGACTTTTCAGAAGTGCCCTCCCCCCCCCCCCCAACTTATTTTGCAGGCAGTGCTAATGTGACTCCTCAAACATCATTGTTCTGCCACCAAGGATGACAAATCTTCACCCACCATGAGACACGTTGATAGCAATAACAGCACCCCATAATCTACCTCATAAATGTGTACCCTGCCCTGTAAATTGGCCATGGACTCATCACCTAAGATGGGGGGGATTCACCCACCTGCCTTTTGCCATAAGAGCAATGGCTGTGGATTGAATTGTCTAATCTTGGAAAGGAAATGTGGGAAGGACTTCCAAAGATCAGACAGCCTTTCCTCACGTCTCCAGGCAGGATCAATACCTTTATATCATCTCTACCAGCCTTAAGCTGCACCAAGGGAAATACAAGTTGGATATTAGGAAGAAGTTTTTTACAGAAAGGGTGATAAAATACTGGAATGGTCTGCCTGGGGAGGTGGTGGAGTCACCATCTCTGGATGTGTTTAAAAAAAGACTTGGATGTGGCACTGGGTGCCATGATCTGGTTGAGGTGTTGGGGTATGGGTTGGACTCGATGATCTTGAAGGTCTCTTCCAACCTGGACATTCAGTGAATTCTGTGGATTCTGTGCATTCATAGATAAGACAGACACAGGATCATTAACTTCCATTTTTCTTGAACATCTTAAAGGCCTTTTTGTGAACCCACTGTAGGCAGGCAAACCTGCTATGAATGTGTATAACTCTTAACTTTAAGAAAATGTTAAAACATGGATGTAACACTGTTCCATGTTTGTACACAAGAAACTTTACACAAAGAATAACAGGAAATTTAAAGAGTGTTTTCTCCATGCACGGATGAGCTTCACAAGTTTTCATTCTAAGCATTTATATGGATTGAGTGGTTTTGAGTGGATAGCCTTCAAATAACTTTCTGAAGTGCATTTAAAAATATTCATAATGATTAGGCCATAAATAGATGTATTACTAATGTTCATTGGTCCCTAGATCAACAACTCACAAGGGAAAAGTGCAGAGAAACATGAAAGCTGATTCAAGAAAGTTGCAGGGGGAGAGAAAAAAACCTTAATGAATATCTAGTGCAGTTGAAGATGTTACAAGGATAAAAATCACCTAATTAAAAGATAATCTCTCTTACTTTGTAGTATTGGAGCAATAAATGACTGCAGAGATTGAGTAATCAACAGAGCTAAAATGGTTTCTTTAAACAATCTTCAAACTTGTTTAGCATGCTTGTGACAACACAAGGAAGATTACTCCAAACTCCCTGGTGATGTAAATAAAAACAATTCCATTGATGTTGTTTGGAATGGCACCCTGTATGTCAGCACATCTTTTAACCTAGTTTTCTTTACTCCCTTGTGAGGGAGCTCACTCATTTTTCAATGCCATCTTGGTAATTCTGTGCTTGATATTCAAGAGCCTGGTGGAGGAGGAACTGAAGTGGTGCAGTCATCAGGTACTGAATGAAATCCCAGCCCCACAGAGAAAGCTCAGAGACCAGATTCCTCACATCAGATGCACAGGATTCATTGGCCTCTTTGTGAAGGGATGGAGCTCATACCTAAGTGCTTACTGATACACTTCTAAATTATTAATAGAGGCTTGATATTCCAGCAGGGAGTATTCACACGTAAAATTAAAATCCAAAATAACTATGAAAATTTTAAAAAGCAGTTATGTCTTTATTTTAAGAAATGCTTCAAAGAATCCAGAAATCAAAATGCTGACCTCTGCCTTCCTGAGTCAAATGGTTGGTACATACTGGTGGGAAGTAATGGTGTTATACAGAAAATACCTTCTCTTCAGTGGTAAAAAACCAGAACCCAGTGGGTTTCCATCTTTCTTTTCTTAATTGAGGTGGGCATATGCTAAAACATTACATGTCTCTTCAACTAGCTCTCTGAATTCAAAGCTTGCAACTTCAGTCTGCCTCTGGTTGCCATTGCATTTTTATTCTTTCTTTTCCTAACTAATCTAGATTTCTTTCCTCACCAAAGACTTGAAATCACTTAATTATCCTGTGTCTTACTCTGGCTGTAGTCTTACTGACATTTTACCTGGCATAAGTAATTCTGCCGTATTTGTTTTATAGATGATTAGAGATTATTCTATCAGATTGTCATATCCTATTTTAAAAAAGGGTCATTTTTTAAATCATGTCCACTATATAAGGAGATAGCCTTTGATTTAAATGCTACAAAAAGACATTGTTTAAACAAACAAAAACTATTATAAAAAGTTCATAAAGATGAAAGTTCAGAGAAACTCTGTTTGTGAGCCAGAGAGTGGGAAGGCAAAACTTGTATTCTGTCTCCTGCTCAGTGTGTATTTACTTTAAACCTAACTTCAAGGTAGAAACTAAAGTCTCCTGGAAAGAGTAAAGAAAATACCTCTCTGTGCTGCTTTCAAATTAGGTTTCCTTTAAGCAGGCCCTGCTACAGGTGCCAACAGTGTGTGTAACTTATGTTGAATAAGGTCTGTGTGAGCCTTAGCTGCAATCAGCAAATTCATTTCAGCATTCAGGTCAATATTAAGCTCAGGCATTAATAGATGAAAATGCACTACCAGAGACTCATTTCTTTGAACAAATGAGTTATGCAGGTAAATAGGATTTTAGCTATTCATATTATTTTATAAATGGCATTTTGACTATACCTTTTCAATAGAAGAGGTAAGAATAATCACTATGTTTTTATATTAATTGAACCCTTTCAGGTAATTACAAACATCAAAATGTACACATGGAAGCAATGGAAGAATCAAAATGTTGGAATATTCAATAATAGTGATGTGGAACCCTAAATATGGTCCATGGTAAAAATCACAATCAAGTCCCTTGCTTTGGTGTCCCTCTATTTCAAGTACAGTCTTTAACTTGGTTTGGAGTTTTATTTTCACCTGAAACATCTTAGGATTAACAAGCAGACAATGTATTGGAGATAAGCACTATGAAAAAAGTAAGTTCTGCCTTTAAGTTATTTTTGAGTTACAGTTTGTCAGAGACACCTTGGTTTGGATTTACCAATCAATACAAATCATTCTTTTGAGGTTCCTAGCACTCATGCTGACTTCTTAAAACAGTTTCCAAACACTGAGCACTCTCACAGTAAAAAAAAAAAAAAAAATACTTGTGTGCATTATTCAACAAATTTTCTACTATGATATTCTTAAACTTCACCTCAAAGAAGCAAGCAGGAAAAAATGAGAGAAGGCACGAGGTTCCTGTTGCAGGTGACAAGGGGACAAGAATTCTTGTGGAATGAGGTGAAAAAGGAGTGACCACAACACTGAGACTTCCCAAGAGAAATCATTCCAAGAATCTTAAAGCCCTCCCACCAGAATTTAAGTTATTTTTGTTATATTTTGGTGGAGGTTCCTATTTATGAGGAAGCTGAAACACCTGATACAACTTATGAATATTTTTTCCTTAAGTTTCCTCAAGTATTAAGAATATATGAGGCAAGCACAGGGCATTTTTTTCCTTAGCTCAATGGAACATTAACCTGGCTCATTTGAGTTAGATAATCTGAAGGTATAAAAGAAGAGCCCTGAGATAGGAAACTGAGGCACAGTCAAACCCTCAGAAAAAACTTGAGTTAAACCATGAGCTTTCCTTACAGTTAAAGCCTCAGTGCAAAAGGGAAGTTCCCATATATAAACACTTGGCTTTTAAGCAAGTATAAAATGCTATGGCATGTGCACCAAACAGTAATTTAATTAAAAGGATACTCTGCAGCATTTTGAAATACAGAAGTAAATTTTTGAAGGGGTGCAACTGCCAAAACAAACAAATAAAAGGAACCGTAAAGTTGGCAGTGAATCAATGAAGTATTTCCTGCAAAAATGTGATAATTCTTTTGTTGTGTGCAGTGTTATCTTTAAGTATCAGCAACAGTGAATGTTATTACAGATGCAAAAGCTAGGCATGGTGGGGTGTCTATGGGAATATCATCAGATCACAGGGTTGAAGCTAGTCCATACTAATAACATTTATTTAAACTATCTTGTGGGAGCTTATTCTTTTAAATGAGCTTTTGACCACAATCAGATGAAGAGCACAGTTTCTGGTAGAGCTTAATTTTGGTAAGATGGATGTGGACAGAACAACAACAACAAACCAAACAAAAACAAACAAACAAACAAACAAGAAAACTGACCATTTCCTTGGAAACTGTGAAATCTGCAGAGCATATGACTGACAGACCTAGAAGAATAACTCAGCTGGCCAAGATACAGTTGACCAAATGGGCCTGGACAGAATCATGTCCCTGTTGGATTCTGTTTCAATGTTCCTACTGAGGATAAAAGGGTTATGATTTCACCCTACTTGTGATTGTTAGCTCTTCTGGAAAAAAAAATAGCTTTCTGGTATAAGTTTTATGTTTGTTTTTCTTTGGAGGAAACACTGCTATTTTTGAATAGCATTGAAAAGCACAAGGGCAGTAAGTTTCAGTAGTTTGAAAACTTTTGACTCTTGCTACTTATTTTACTTAGAAACACAAACTCCTGCAGACCTTTCCAACAAGTCCTCTAATCCCTCTGCTCCCTCCACTGGCTTCCCAAAGAATTCTGCATTCTTCTGAAGGCCTTTATTCACAAAGCCTCGGATCATATTATTAAAAGATCAGTGAAAGAGCAGTCCCCAGACTGCCCTTGGCAACTTCACGCCCCTGGCTGAGTGGGTTCCTCCATGAGCAGAATGTGCAGTTGTCATTTTTGTAGAGAAAAGAACTTCACACAAAACTACTGCAAATAGACCCTAACAATCCTCAGTTCATCATCTTATCTTCCTCATTAACCTCATCCTGTGAAATGCACGCACACACACACACACACACACAGAAATCTTTTTTGTGCGTTGAATTTTAGCAAATATAAAACAATGCATTCAACTTTAGAAACTCATCTGTCCAGAAGAAGACAGGTAAACAGGGTGCAAGTTACAGGATCTTTCTTTTACACACTAATGTAAAACACACAGTGAGTATGACCCAAGTTGGTAATAAATATGATATGAGGGCCTGCACAGAAGAAAATAAAGGAAGACCAAGTGGAAAGAGATCAGTCAGCAGGTGTGTCCTGCTCCAGTGGAAAGTCCAAATATAGATGAACAAATATTTTTACAGTAGGCCCAATCCTGACCACAGTGAAGTAAAATTTTCCAACTCAGCATCCTTCCTGAAAAAAAACATACTGGAGGCCCTTCATCTTCCAAGATTGTGTACAACAGTCAGTAATGAAGCATATTCTGTCTGCTATAAAAACGAGGTTTTAGCAGACAGCTCCACACAGAAAAGGTTCAGCATTGTGGATGAAGATCAGCTTTGCTGTATCAAACAATAGGCTCAGATCCTGGTCAAAAAGACCCACACAAAATGAACATCCAAAGTGTTGACCAAAGGGTGAATATTCTGCTTTGTCTCAATGGAAACTGGCAGTGCTGTGAGTTCCAGAGGCCACTGGTTCTAATTGAGCTTGTCTCAAGAGTTTCCTCCTCCTTGTCAGCAGCTGGACAAAAGCAGAATTAATGCCTAAACCCATCTGTATTAGTTCAGCACTGGGAAGAGAAGCCATGGGAGAGACTTTTGGGAGTAGGCAGGATGCTGTAGCAGGCTGTGTGCTGAAGGAAAGAGACAGGGACCTGGGGTCAGAAGAGGATTTGTTTTTATGGCTACAGGCCTGAATGAAGTTATGTCTTAGCTGAAGAGTTTATGTGCAGCCTTGCTGGTTTTGCCATCTCTACTTAAAGTGAAAACAATTGCTATACTGACTGTGTTCTAATAATAGTTAAAATCTTCAGCCTTAGTCCATGCTTATGTGGCTCAAACCCCATGTAGATTTTGACATATGCTTGGTTTGGCACGTGTGAAACATCTCACTCCGTTCAAGGGTTTGATTGACAGTGCCTGGAGTTAAAAGCATCTGTGTCTGTAAGGACTCAGTGTAACATTTTAAGGACAAGAGCTGTCCCTCCCACCATGCTTGGACAGCACCTAACCCAGGGAGTCACGTCATTACAATGGAATAAAAGCAGGGATGTGCAAGACCAGGAATTGCTCTGAGTTTGCCTTCCAGTAAGAAACTGACCCCTTCTCAAGTTCCCAGCATTATCATAGAGCAATGGAATGAGATTATTGTTTCCTCTAATTTGAAAATTGATGGTAAGGCCCAATTGCCCCTACTCAAATTCATTTTGATAGGTACTGCATAGCAAAGAATAATTTTTGTTTCTTCTCCAAAGAATTAATCATCACTGTTGGTGGCACAGGCACTAACCACTACCATCAGCTGAAAAGTTTATTATGGATTGCTTCTTGAAATAAAACATAACTTTTATTGGAAGTTTAAAGATAAATAAAAACAGCTGGAGGGAAAATACTATTAAATACTCTGATGAGCCCCATGATGTTCCACTTAAATAAAAAATTCCTCTTGCCTCATTTTAAGGGCTCTTGTCTGCTGTGTTAAAGTTAGCATTTCTTTCATGTGGGACTAGTGAAGCTGAAAAGGGAATTTACTTAAAACTGTGTCTGAAATTGCAGCTTACAGGAGCTTATGGTCAGTGCAGTTCCAAGAATCCTTCAGTCTCTCTGTAATGGATGGTCCTTCAACTTCTGCTTCCTCTACTACTTTTATGTAGCTTTCTAATTAGACATTTTAGTTGTTTGCTTACTGTGGACAGACAGAAAGCCAAATATTCATAGTCCTCTCATCTTTGCAAGTGACACTGCTCCGTTGTGGGGTCTAGGTTTAAATTGTTAACAGAAGATAAGTTCACATACTCAAAGAAAGGTTGGCTGAGACCAGCCATGGGATAAGAGCACCAGAAACAGCTCATGCCAGAACACCCCACATTTTCTGCACCCTACAAAGGGGTCACATTTCTGTCTACAGGAACAGCTGCTCAGAATTGAGGAATCACCCAGAGAGTTTCAGAAACAAAGAAACTCAAATGAAGACGTTTGGCAGGAACACACAGCTGTGGCAAGGATTTACAGGGCACAGATCACATCTCATCACTTTCATGTGAGGCATCCAGTGTTATAAAAGGTTCAGTTTTCCTGTTTGTTGAAGATACCCTAAGGACCAGTCTTGCCTGTCTGTGCAGGGAGCAAGGCCAAGGGATCAGCTTCTGGCATGGCCAGAGTGCCCAGCCTGGAGTACCTGAGGCTCAATCACCAGGCTGTGTCCAAACTGCTGCTAGGTCAGCAAAGGGTGGGATGCAGAGCAAGCCACAATTACAGCTCACTTGATGTGTCCCTCCAGGAAAAATGTAAGCCCCTCTCACAGTGAAATGTATCAGAAGCCCAAAGGATAATGAAGTCGTGCATCTCCTCACTTCCCACTCAAGGGAAAAGCCTCACTCTGAGCCTTGGAGGATGTTTAAATTTCAGGAGCTGCTCTGAATCTCACAGTAATTAATAGCTTGAAATGGAAGAAAGTTTTTTTCGTTCTCAGAACATTGTCTCTATGCATTTCCTCTATAAAGACAAAATTGAAGTTAGTTTGTTAAAACCAGCATAGATTTTTTTCATCTGTCTTTGGATGGTGGCATGTTTAAAATGGCTCAGGTAAATTTCATGTCTATATGGAACATTTACTGCTTCACAAAGGGCTGATTACCCTTGTCAATAGGGAGCAAAGACTCCTTCAGTGTGTCTGGAATTCCCTGGTGAGTAAGTGCACTGCAGTTTGCACCAATGTCCTGATGAGTGGGAAACACATCCTGGTTCCCTGTTGTTTAAAAGGGATTCCCAGACTTGGGTTGTCTTCTTCACAAGCCAGCTATGTTAATTTTTCACAGCTCCTTGCTCTCCTTTGGTGCAGGCTGCAGACATTGGGGACTACTGAAATATCTAACTACATTAGTAGAATCCAGAAACTTAGGTGACAGCTGAGAAATGGGATGGCTGGCTGAAATTCAACTTCCCACTGCAGGCTTTGGGGAGTTTGCTGTGTTTCTCCTATTTCTATTAGTCTTCTTCTGAGAAGTGCAGCTATATGACCTTCCCAAGCCACATTAACTGGATTTCTTGGGCAGAAATAAGTAGAAAGAATAGAGGGCAGACAGTTAAAGAAAAACAACAAACAAACAAACAAATACCTCTCCCCCCAAAACCAAACCAAAATTAAAAAAAATCACCCATTGCTTTATTTTTTTAAAATCATTATTACCTTGTCAGTAATTCTTCTGAATTGTTCTCTTTATATTTCCATTTTTTGGATATTGAGAATTTACTGGAAAATTTCTTTTAGCTTGTTTATCATTACTTGACACTCAGATTTTTTTTTTTTTTTAGGGTCTTCTATCTGTAAATAATAGCAGCAATTTAAAAGCTCTTCTGTAGGGATTAAATTTCAAAGCCATTGAAACCATATAGGAAATGCCAATACATTTTGCAGGGAAGTGGGCAGAGGGTTACTATAAGGCTGGTAAGGATCTTGGGTGAAATCCCAGCTCTATTGTAGAGGGTGCAGGCTTTCCCCTGGCATTCTAGATTCCAGAAGTCTAATCACTATCACTGTGCTTTGAGTAGAAGGAGGCGAGTTTAACTGTCAGATAAAACTATCATGATATAAAGAGTTATTTTAAAAGCATATTTGCAAACAGATGTACATAGGGAAAGGAGAGTTTGCAAGTTGTTTCTCCTCCTTCTAACTGTGACACCAAAGAACAATAACATTCTCCTCAAAACCCCAGAAGGTAGTTAGGGAAAGAATAGCACCAGAGCTCTACTGTGGTAAAAAAAAAAAAATAAAATGAAAAAAAAGAAATTATATGGGAAGAAGAAATGGAAAATGTCTCTGACTAGAATTGGAAGATACACTCTTGTTATGCCTTGGGAAACACAGGAGGAGTGAGTCTCCTGAAGGACATTGTCTTCAACAGACTTCAGTGAGAGTGTGAAGAGCCTGAATAAAGAGTTCAAGACAGGGCCTTGTTCTGTGAAGGAAGAGAGCAGCATAAATGTGTGTCCCCATCAGATGCACTGCACACAAAGAGAGGAGTGAGAGTTACAAGAGTAGCATGCTCTCCTCCTCTCTCAGCTGTGTGATCAGAGAGGTCAGAGCCTCCCTGTTCTCTGTGAACAATGCCTTGGAGCAGCAGTCAGGAATCTGTCACTCCAGAGCCACATGCTGCTCTTTGGAAGCAAAATCTTTCCAGCCTCTGGCATCAGAGCACTTGGGAAAGAATTGGGGTGGGGGTGGGAGTGGGTGAGCAGGGAAAAAAGAAAAAAAAAAAAAAAAAACCCCAACAAACAAAATAAAAAGAAATAAAAAGAGAAAGAAGGGGAGAAGAGCAGTCACCATTTTTGGTAGTGATTCATTACATCTCTTCTGTGGTACCATCTTCTATAGAAACTGCAAAGTTCTTCAGAATAGAGCTAATAACCAAATGGAACTGATCACAAACAACATTTTGTTCCTCTGTCTGAAGAGCACATGTTTTCAATTCACTTGATAGCTGTGATTGATGCCACCAAAGAGACATGCTCAGAATACTGTCCTTAAAAAAATAATCTTGGTAGCAAAACACATTTTCATAGCTGCTTCTTCAGAACAAGTCAAGTAAATGGTGAGTTTCAACACTGTTTTTAGCTGTGAATCCCTTAAGATCACTGAGATATTCAGAAGCTGAGAGAAGAGAATGGACAAGAAAAAGACCAGAGTAAAGGCCAGAATAAAGTAGCTTTAAGACACCTGAATACCCCTTCAAGCCATCCATCACACTGTAACAGAGAGAGCCCAGGCAGGTGCTCTCACAAAAACCCAGTTCTTGCCTTCAGTTCTGAGGGTGTATGGCCTTATTAGTGGATTTATGCAGCCTAAATAAGAGCAGAAATGGCCCCCAAAGAGACTGAACTGTGCACAGACCCTCTTGCTAGTGGCAGTGAGCCAGTCACAGTGCACAGAGAGAGGTGTTATTTACCATATTTGAACCCTGATTTGGTTCCCAGCACTCACTTCATCCAAAGTTTGGGGGGTGGTTGGGTGCTAATTGTTGGTGCCAGCTGATTTCAAAGAAATTTAAAAAAAAAAATGGCTAGACAGACATTTGGCAACAAAGGTCGTTGACTTTCTGCTGCCTTAAAGAATGATGCATCTGCTTTGTTTGACTGCCAATAGATAAGGTGCATATGAAATTCCCCTTGTAAATTAGCAAGATAAAAGTGATTCTTGTCTCCTTGGATTGATCCTTTTTCCAGTGTTTTAATCATGTTGAAGGCACACCCCTATTTTGAAGTTGGTGGGGAGCTGTGCTGCCCAGGGGAAAGCCCCAGGAATAATTCCTACCTCTTCCTTCCTGGGCAAGAGTCCAGGCTGCTCTCTTCTATCTGCTTCCTGCAGTTTGTCCATGGAGTATCCACTATTCCAAAGGCAGACAGATGAAGTAGTTTTTGCATGGTTGGAAATACAGGAGGACTTTCATCCTCATCAGGATTCACTTCTTATCATCCTTTACCCCACTAAGACCAGTCTCTGCCCCACATCCTAGGGACGTGTCAGAACACATTTTGGTCGAAGACAGCAGAAAGTGTCATTTGTTCAAATAATGTGAGGACTGGAATGAGAAAATGCAATTCAGAGTTACTGTACACTGTCAGGAAAGGGAGCATTGCAAAGCACAGTCTAAAGTGGACAGAGATCTATATACAGAATATGAAGCCAAATTTATCTGAAGATGTCCTTAATTTGCCAACACTATTTGGCACACTTGATTATAAGCTAAGATGAATACAACTCCCAGTGAAAAAATGATTTGCAATTGAAATATGATAAAATAGTTTGTTAGTGCCAAGGAAAGTGGTCTGCTAATGTTATTTATTCCAGGTCTGAAGTTTCTCAAGAAAGAGAGAGAACGAGAGAGAGAGAAAGAGAGAGAGAGAAAAAGAGAGAGAGAAAGAAAGAAAGAAAGAAAAAAAAAAGAAAGAAAGAGAAAGAAAGAGAAAGAAAGAAAGAGATAAAGAAAGAAAGAACAAGAAAGAAAGAACGAGAGAGAAAGAAAGAAAGACAGACAAAGAAAAAGAAAGAAAAAGAGATAAAGAAAGAAAGAATGAGAAAGAAAGAATGAGAAAGAAAAAGAAAGAAAGAAAGAAAGAATGAGAAAGAAAGAGAAGGAAGAAAGAGAAGGAAGAAAGAGAAGGAGAGAAGAGAAGAGAAGAGAAGAGAAGAGAAGAGAAGAGAAGAGAAGAGAAGAGAAGAGAAGAGAAGAGAAGGTG
>VZTR01019750.1:999171-1011927 GCA_013400775.1 Chaetops frenatus | reverse complement strand
AAATACTCTCCTGCCCTTTTTTTCAGCAATTTGACAGCAGACAATAATTCAATTAACTGTCTTGCCATCCCCACTGCCACTGGAAAGAAAACATCTTTGTCAGGCTGGTAAAAAAAAAATAAAGAGGTTTCATGGACACAAGGGAAAGCTTCAGTGCTGAAACCAATGGATATTCTGTCCTTGATTTCAAGAGCTCCTTAATCAGCCATCTTAGAACACAGAACAAAATGTTGGCTCTCAAGAAAACAAGCAGAATTTTTTTATTTTTATCCAAGATGTTGGATTTTTGGCTTTTGGCTTCATCTTTGAGACAAGCACAAGGATGATTCTATGGTTCTACAGAATTTTGAAGATACTTCAAACCAATCGATATTTGAAAAATCAATCAATTATCATGATGTGGATATTGCAAAAACATTTTCAGACCTAGGAAACTGAAAGGGACAGCCAGTTAGAAACAGTGGGGAATATTTGCTAAAACATGAGGACATAGAATCCTATGAGTAGTGTTGATTATCTGTAATTATAATTGCTTGAAATTAACTTCAAATTACCTCCTCTGGATATGGCCCACAGAAAAACACCTGAAATCAGTATTGAAGAAAGCCTTTTGTAATCAATTACTTTTTGGAGTTAAACTTCACAGATGAGTATGTTAAAAAACACAAAACCAAACCAAAACAAAAAGACAAATAGAAAATCCACAAACAAACAAAGAAAAAATGCAGAGTAAATCTTTTGGATTGATCTATTTTGTACTCCAAGATCTGATTTAAGTGTTAATATTATCATAGTCTGGAAGAAAAATAACATCATTGAGGCTTCAAAATGTTTGTGTTTACACAAACTCAAAGAGAGTTGCAGTGCATTCAATTCAGAAGAAACACAGAGCAATCTTAACTCTATCACTTCTGACTGGAGTGCAAAACTCAAATCAATTACTCATAAACATTTGTGATAAGATTAATTCAATTTTTTTTTCTTAAACAAAGAGGATAAATTAAAAGAATCAGCTTATTCCTTCCTACTCTGTAGTGACAAGATTAAAAATTAAATTTATACATATTTCATTTCTACATAATAAAGCCTTTTGCAAAAAGAAAAAAATACCACAGTTCATCTAATTAAATCAAAGAAAATTGCCTGCAGCGATGCTACAGTATTACAATTAGATGTCTGCCAAAACCAGCCGTTTGAATTCTTAAACACCACTCTAGTCTTAAATACAAAACACGGTTTTCATCATTTTCTGTGATATCACCAAAATGAGGGGTTTTTTCATCACTGTTACGTCAGCCTGGAATGCCTTGCCAGACTCATTAGGTATTTTCTTCTGCCTCACAGATATGTTGTGTGAAATAAATGCAGAATACTCTTGCTTTGTACGCTGTAAGTCTGCACATGAATTTCGGTAATAATGTTATGGAAATGAAATAACATGGTTTTAAAAAAAAAAATCTGCATTAAACATTCAAGTTTTGTGTAATTAGTATAATTTATGTAATGCTTAAATAGTCTTTGGAACTAGATAAGAAAAGAATAAAAACTCAAAACACAACCCCTACAAGTAGCTGAAGATGATTTTATTTTCAAAAACTGAGGCTACCCACATTTACTATCCTTGCACAGCCTGATCATTAACTCTAATTCAGTATCTATTTCCATACATCCAAAGGCCCACACCAAATGCTCAGCTCACACCCAAACTTCCTCTGCCACCTCGTACAGGTCCCGATTTTTTTCCCGTGTCTGTAAAATGGGAGAATAATACTTCCTACCTGACAGGGGTGTTGTCAGGTTAAAATCCATGGAAGAGTATCAGACACAGAAACACTGGATGTAATAAAGGGACAGGGAAAGAGACAGGCTGAGAACAGTGAAGACTGGGTGAAGAAGTTGCTACGCTACAGTAAAGGCAATTCATCTGAGCATCGTTCAGTGAAAGCAGAGTTGAGTTACAAGCTACTGCTGACTGACAGATTCAAAAATGTTCTCCAAGAGCACTAAGCTAAGTTTCAGCAAAATTATTAACCTCACATTGAGGAGAAGCTCACATTTGCAAAGCTTTGTGGAGCATAGGGAGTAAAATAGTGACAGTAATACATGGCTGATTACTAAGTTCGCATGCTCTAAGACCTTCCTGTGCCATCACACTTTACATGTAAGCAGGAGAATTATAGCAATGTTCACCTTGTCATCTTCTCTCTCTCTCCCTTGTGTTTTCCAGGTTCTTATGCTCCAGGAAGTAAGCATGTCTGTAATCTCTGCTGAACTCTCCCAGGTTCGGCATACAGGCCTACTCCCTTCAGATTATTCCAGTTGACTCAACTGAGCCTCAACCTTTGCATGCTGAAGTAAAATTGTATTCAGCCCTCCAGGGAAAGTTCCCATTGACCATCTGATGATACCACTTCCACTGATCTGTGCTAGAGGAAAATGCTCATATTCCAGTTTCATGCTTGCCTGACACAAAAATTGGTGCCATGTACAGGCTCAGAATAATGAGAGTTTTGCAAACCACTTGGTATCAACACATAAATTTCTGAAGTATTTCTCTAGATATGAGACAGATGTTCTGTACCCTGTGCACTTACCTTCCACTTTCCTCCCATGATCAAAGATGTTTGAGGTGAAAAATTCTAAAAAAACCCCACAACAAAACCAAACCAACCAACTAAAATAGTACAAAAATCTCTGGAGAAATGGATTTTATTCTGAACTAGATGCCACAGGCAGGTGACCAGTACTCTGGTCAAGTGAGCAACTCCTCTTCCATGACTCAGTCAGATGGAATCCTCTTGCTCTATTTTGTCCCCTGCTGCTACTGTCTCATGTGGGATTACATGCACTACAAATGCTTGGGGGATCTGTACTCAAGTTTAAGGACAGACAGGATGTACAGGCAGAATGCACAGCATTGGGCACATTTTAATAGCATCTTTAAATGAGACCCAGATGGAGATACGTGACCTAGTGGGTGACCAAAGGTGTTGTCTCAGACTGGACAATTAGAGACTAATAATAAGAGATTATATTAAGGTTCCATTATTAGACTTCTATCTCTTATGTTTTTTCGTTCATGCTTTATGTTCACACATAGTGCAGCATGTAAATTCTTTGACCACCCTAGTGAGAATGTTAGGATTAATTAAAATTCATTACGAATAATTGGATAAATGTTGTCAAATAGCCAAAGACCAATCCTGAGCCTTAGCATGAGATAATAATTACAGAAAATGTTGATAGCACAAGGAAGAATGGGAGTTGTAGGGTGCTGTCCACAATAAAATTGGACACCTGAATTTCAATTAGTAATCAATAGGACACTTTCAGAAATCCATTACTCTTGACATTGTCATGAAAGCTCATTATCTAATTCACCACCAAAAGCCACTCAGCCTCTACACATGAGGTGTTTTCCCAGAGGGATTCACCCAGTAGGTTTGCTTACAAAACAGCCCACAGATCTGACTCTGACCAAAACGTGACTGGAAGGCAATAAAGCTTCCTATTACAATCCCAAAGGACAAATATTTGAAAGTCAGGTTGAATTCCTTTCTGCGATTCCTGTCTGGGAGTCAGTTCCTGATTGCAGTGTTGGTACAATTCTGCAGGGCCTCATGTTCCCTCATTCCTGTGGCAATGCAGCTTTGCAGTACAAGCTTTCAGCAGTACACCAATATCCAGGTAGGTCAGCTGAACATGCTCAATGTTGATGAAAGGTCCATGTCCCATTGGCTGTGCTGGTTCATCACAGTGTCCCCTTCATCACCATGCAGGGGTGAAAATTTTAGCAGGTGTTTCCAGCAAAAAAGCAAATACTGACAAAATAAATCATCAATATTTTTTTTATCTTCTTCCCTTGTTTGAAAATCCGATACTAATAGAGAAGATGAAGAATAGAAAATTCCATTCAAGAAACACAGCAAAAAAATTAATGCAATATACTTGTAGAAAATTGTGCTTTTTCACCTACCTATTTTCTATGTTGCTCCAATTTTGAGAGAAGCTAACACAGAGTACTATTATTCACATCCTCATTATCATTTATGTAAAAAATGTGAAAGCAAGCTTTTGGTGTTAGAACAAATATTTTGTAGCTGGCATTTCACTACTACATTGTGCTTGTGGGAAAGTTTGTGAGATTGCAGATTTTGAACCATATTATATTTACCAAATTTTCTACTAATTACTGAAACTCAGTAGCTTTTTGAGAACTTAGAGTAGCTTATAGGAGCTTCTAAAAATGGAAAGTGTCTGTGAGTTAGTTGATGGCAATCATTGTGGCTGTCTATTCAGGACCAGAGAATATTTTTTTTTGCGAATGACATATTTAGAATATAAAATTTCATTATGCCACTGAATTCTTCTCTTACCTGGAGTGTGAGCAAGGCTAGTCCAGGAATGCGTATGAAAAGAAATGTTCTGTTGCCAGAATTTTTGGCACTGGTACAGAAACCTCTCTCTTCTTTTCTGGGCTTCAAACGCTTGCTTTTTAGAATAAAAACTGGCATATAGACTAACAGCCTGTTAGGTCACTAACAAAAATTTTCTAAACAAAATGATGAGACATAACAAAAAATCCTTTCCAGTGTTTATAAGTGAGCTGCATTTCCTTCACCATTTGGATTACTCTTAAAAGGGTGCCTATTCATGCTGGAGTTACCTATGCTCATAGAAGGGAACTTTACAGAGTGAGCCAGTGTTTTCTGATCAATCCTTTCACAGAGTCTCCAGTCACACTGTCAGAAATGTGTTATATGCATTTCTGGGAGGAAAAGTGCATTTCTCTGCCCTTTCCAGCTTTGTGGGCACAGCTGGAGAACCCTACCATCCTCTGGAGTGTACAGTTCCCCCTGGAAAATCTCTCTTTACCACCCTGACAGAAGGTTGTGTGCTGCTCTTGGCTGGGGGAGAGATAATCTCTGCAGGTGCCAGCTTTGGTTAAACCACGACAGGTTGCTCAAGAGCAGAACCAGACACCACCAAGACACACACTGCAAGTTACAAAAGCAGGGCATTTGGGGGTAAGTATAATACTTGGAGAAACTGAACAATAACAAAAGTAAAAGTGAACCATGTTGTTATGTAATAAAGCTTAGCCCTTTTCATGAGTTAAGGATTACTACTTACACATTAAAAATAGAGGAGACCACAGAGACCACTAAAGCTGGGATTAGAATGCGTAAAGCCCTGAATCCCAGATCTCGCCCTCAACCACTAAACCACATCTTCTATAGTTAGACCTTTTTCTTTTTTTTTGAGTCATGGAGCTGCTTATTACTCAACATTCTGCAAGTACTTAAGCACCCTGCTGGATCAAGACCACCTCCTGGAGACTGGAGCCTGCAGTTCTTACTCAGGCCCTGAGCCTCTCTAATCACACAACTGGAAACTACACCAAAGCACACCCTGTTTTTGCCCTGGAAAAATGAAGTCATTAGTTCCTCCAGAGTTCATTGCTTCATCTTGTTCTGCATCTCTCCAACCCTAAGCCATAACAACTCCACTGCACTCATAATGGTTGAACCAAAGTGGTCACAGTGTAACAGAATCACACCCAACGTCTCCAGCCAAATGGCTCTGAAGCCTTGATGAGAATATGATGCTTTCTCATCATAATCAGCTGTCTTTGTTATGGCTATCATCACCCTGCTGCTAACAGAGATCTGTAATTGTGAATTTCAGAGGTGCAGAATCTCACTGAGGACCTTGCCATGCAGTCTTTTTTCATTTGGCTGTATTTGATTTGCAAGATATAATATATTAACTTTCCTTAAATAATTATCCACAAGCTGGAACCAGGTTCAGAGACTGTGATATATGAGTTTCTAGTCATGCTTAGCTGGCTATAATTTTTCATCTGGAGGGTATCTTTGCTATGCAAGCTTGATGAACAGGTTATTTTATGTTGGATCTCCAATGAATACCCATCACTGGCTTTAAAGCAAAAAAACTAAAGAAAACGTATTGGCTCATGTAGACTCTGTCTTTCACACTACCATTTACTCAAGAGCCATTTGAAGTTCTCCCTGTGTCTTCTCAGGCAAATGCATGCATTGGGGCAAGACGAGGAGCATTTGGTAACCACAGTTGTGGTGATTTTTGTGAGACCCAGTTGCCTGCATGTTCACCTGCATCAGTTTGCTAACCTTCTCATCTCTTGAGTACTGTACACTGTATGTACCACACTGAGAAGGCCAGAGCAGTTGAAAGGACAGTTTTGAACTCTTCTGTCTCTTGCTGGTGCAATGGTAAGCAAGTTTAAATCCCATGTTTTTCTAGGGCATCTCAGTTTTGGTGAGAGACAGATTTAATTTAATATGAATGCCTGCAGAGATAGGATTTTGCCATACAATCATTTAACTTGTTCAACATATTATCCCAGTATTCAGGGCCAAAAGGTGTTTGCCAGGTAGTTCATTCTTGCATCATAGATAGAATTGCAGTGAAGCCTGTAAGAGTAAAAGGTCACAGAAAACTTGCACATATTACAGATCTTCCAGTTAATTATCCTCTTACTTGCCCTCTAAGATGCTGTTCTGCCATCTTCCCATTAACCTATTGCAGCTGAAATTTACAGGTAAGCTCAAAATATATACTTCTGAGGACTTGTGTAGAACACCATGAAATGTTTGATGCAGAGGCAAAAAGCTTGGAAAAGGATCAGCATAGATGAAAGTAGTATAGAGAATAGTAAGATTCTGTTAAGTAAGTAAATAGTAGATTCTGTTTTTTCCTAGATTTGAGAAGGTCTTACTTTGCTCAGCATCTTTGGTTCAAGCTGTTGAGGGAGAGGTAAGCAGCAGATCCCTGAGAGGAGCAGATGGATGGAAGGGATGGATGTACTTGCTCCAGGTCAGCTGCAGACACACAGCTCTCTGATGTGTGGTGCCTTGTCCACAGGCCCTTCATTTAGCCTCCCATTCCCCAAATCTGCTCTGGCTCTCAGCTACTCTTGATAACACAACCATCATGTTTCACACCATGCAAACTCTTCAGAGAAGGAAATGAGAGGGGGAAAAAAATGGGAGATGCTTCCATCAATTCTACCTCCTTGGCTACAGCCCCTCTGCCTGAAGCTGCCCCTTCAGCCACCCCAGCAAGGAGGTGACTGGCTGAATGTCACCATGGCATTGCTCTCAGGCCACAAAGCTCCCAGCCCCTGCCCTGGGGCACTATCGGGGTTGTTTTGCACTTACCACTGTCCATCTGGGGCAAAGAGAAGATATAAAACAGCAAAGATATAGCAAATAGAAGATATCAGAGATAAACACGATAAGAGACTCAAAGTCCCCATGAGCTATTGCCCCATTCTCTGCTGAACTCTGAGCTCACAAAAGAGCTGCCACTGAATTTGGTGCTTTGAAAGGACAACAGTCTTGTGCACCCTTGGGCCTGACAAGTTCTCTCGAGTGTCATAGCTGAAAATCAGGCCCAGGAAGAGGACATCTGAATTTGTCATCTGCCTCACAAAATAAAATGAGGCAGCAGCTGAACTCTTGTAAGATTCTAAACGGGGTGCCATGCTTTTCTAAACACACAATAAATACATGGCACCAACCCCACCCACACAGACAGACACACACTTGATCCGTGAGCAGTTTTTAAAATTTGGGTGGTAGAAACGTTTGTCACACCCACAAGCTATATCTGAAAGAGTGGAATGGGAGAAAAGCCATCCATTTTGGCTTCATACAAAATTATCTGCTTCTTGGCTTTGTGCCAGCTCAGTCAGCTTATAATAATAACTGGCTCCAGGCCAAGGTTTTTTGAGAAAGAGAGAGAGAATGAGAGAGAGAGAGCACTGCTTTCTCCTTCCTCAAAAATATTTGTTAATAATCTCTATATTACTCATAATCTGTGCTGCTTAATTAAATAAAAATGTCTATTTTAACTTCCCTGCTAACTGAAAACTGGAGGAGAGAAAAAATTATTGGGAGCCTGGAATCAGTCTGGGTTCCAAACATAAAACATCATGGGAATTGTTTGTACCTGACTTTCTGGTTAAGGCCACTGCTACCCCAGGTCCTGAAAACAAACACTCACTGAATGTGAACGGCATGAAAACAAGAAAAAGGATGGTAATCTACAATGAAAGCTTACTGTTATATTGAACCATGTCTTGAACCTTGACTTGTTATTTCTGAAGATATACCACAATGTCTCTACATGGCATGGTAAACTCAGAGAGGACTGACTATCTGAAAGACAGAGCTGTGATGATGCCTGACATCTTCCTGATTTTAGCATGAATCCAGTCAAACTGCATTTTAAATGGTAAGGACTGAAGGGGAAGCAAAAACTCCTCTAATTCAAATAAGTGTTAAAGAACTGTCCGGACTCACTTATCTAAATTCTTCCTTTTAGTCTCTTTGTTGGTTTTATTTTGATTATTATTATTACTAAAACTGCTAAAGATGACTGACTGTGATTGTATAAAAAAACCCCCATTCATCTGAGGTGCAACCACAAATAACAACAGTAAGCACAAAAAAGCAGAAAGAATATTTCTTGCCTTTTGAATATAAGATACAGAGAAAGGAAAAGAACATATACTGAAGAGGATTCCCCTAAGTTACAGGTAGAACTCCCAATGTTAATGCAATGGGAAATAGGCTTGCTTAATATTTTTATAACTGTCTTACAATTTTCTCCTTTTTCAGCTTAGCTAATACTTTGTCTTTCTCTTGCAGTGCAAACAATGATCCTAAAAATTGTTCACGTACAGAAGTTCCTCTCCTGGGTTTTTATAGTTACTCATGGTTGCAATCTGCATTAGATATTAAAGCTATTACTGCCCTGTGCTGACCTGCAGTAAACATATGAAGAAGTGTATAAGACATACATCAAGAAGTGGTTGAAGTTCAGTTTGTGCTGGACAAGTACCCAAATCCCTGGATGTTGAACCTTGTCAACCCTGACCTTCCTTTAAGCTTTTTTGTAGCCAAGAGCTGCCTAACTGGGCTGCAAACCCTTCAAGAAAAATTTTTATTTTCAAATTTCCAGAACCTCTTATTTTCTTCCCTTTTTTTTACAGTATTTTTAGTCCTTCTACTTTGGAGGCTGTCACTAAGGGGATGATGATATCACAGGAGGCATTCAGCACTTCACAAGATTAGGTCTCTGGTCCTTGCCAAAAATTATAAGGAGCTGAAGACTCAGAAAAAGAAAATAAAACTTCCTTCTCTGAAACTGGTCAGATACAATCAAGCTGAAGTGCAGATGCCATAACACCTTATTTTATTGTCATTTCATTCTCTTTAATTATCACTTAAATATTCTGGATCCTATCAGAAAAATGTCAAGGTCACTGGAATGGAGACTACTTCCTTTGTTATTTGTACAGTGTCTTGCAGACTCAAATTCTGATACCTGGTTAACCTGTACAAACCAGTGCACTATAATAATAATTGCCAGCAATAAAAATAACTTAGAAGCATGAATTGTTTTCACTTTCAGAAAAGTTCATGTTCCATTTTTGGTCAACTTTATACAAGGACGTTATTTTAACTGGAGAAAATTAATTTGTTTCCAGCAGAGAAATTGAACGAGAGTGTTTGTATTCTTCATATGCAAGAACCAAGAATCACAATGATAATCTTTTAAGATATGACTGGACAAATTTTATTCCACGTAGTTCCTCTAGAAACCTCATTATTTTCATATTTTCCGTCAAAATTACAGCTGAGAGTTGACCTGAATGACAGAGGATGTACACTGAGAACTTTCATGCCCAGATGAAACTGGATGCTTCACTCTGGTGGAAAACCCTGTGGTGGAAACCTCTCTGCTTTAAAGACAGGAAAGATGTTGAGATGCTTGAGCGCTTCCAGAGGAGGCAGCGAGGCTGGAGAGGAGCTTGGAGCACAAACCCTGTGAGGAACCACTGAGGGAGCTGGGGTAGTTCAGCCTGGAGAAAAGGAGACTCAGAGGTGAAACTCCCTGAAAGGTGGCTGTGCGCAGGTGGGGGTTGGTCTCTTTCTCCAGGCAGCAACTGGCAGGAAGATAGGGCACAGCCTCAAGCTGCACCAAGGGAAATACAGGTTGGATATTAGGAAGAAGTTTTTTACAGGAAGGGTGATAAAATACTGGAATAGTCATAGTAGAGTAGTCACTCCAATAGTGGAGTCACCATTCCTGGATGTGTTTAAAAAAAGACTGGATACGGCACTGGGTGCCATGATCTGGTTGAGGTGTTAGGGTATGGGTTGGACTCGATGATCTTGAAGGTCTCTTCCAACCTGGACATTCTGTGAATTCTGTGGATTCTGTGACTACAGGAGAGATTGACTCTAATTTGTGCAAAATTTGGAGGGTTTTTATCCTCAAATACAAGAAAGCTTTATAGACTGAACTGCTGCTTTATAATGCAGTTGATTGAGAGTGGCAGAGAGCAGATTTCTTGTATTCTGAGGGAAAGGTGCACCCAGGGTGGAAAGGGAGAGCCCGTGTGCCGGGCCCTACGAGGCATGGGCTGCAAAGGTTGCCCTGCAGCAGTGTGCTGGCTTGGCAAGAGGCTTGTGCAGGAAGCTTCAGAAAAGCTGGGGAACTCCTTGGGATGCTCCTGGGGGACAGTGACCTTGCCCAGGCCTCCTGGCACTGCTCCCACTGTGGCGAAAGTTGAGAGAACCAGCTCTGAGAGGGAAGGGAGTGCACAGGGCTCTCCATGCAGAAACTGAGATTCCAGTGGTGGCTTGTGCTCATTATATAGTGTGAGATCACAAATAGAAGTTTTCACACTTGCCCATCTGCCACCAACTGACTCTAAAGAGCTGGTGAATCATACACTTAAAAGAGGGCGAATTTTTCCCCGCTGCCATTGGAATGTGTTTTGAAATTAAATATGCACAGTACAAAAGCTGAATAACAAGGTTGGGCTGATCATACCAGACACTGTGTATAATGCTACAGACATGGGGGTCAGGGGTCTAGGCCAAGACCATGGCCCTTAGTCACGGCATCAATGAAAGCTGATTCTTCCTTCCCCTTGGTGTCCCTTTCCATGTCTGAAGAGACTATTGAAAGAAAGATTTCTTTGAGAGGAGCCAGGGGAAAGAAAAAGGGGGGAGGGGGGAGAGAAGTTTAACTAAGATAAATACGGTGAAAAAATATTATTTTTGTGCTTGCATATGGTACTTTTTTTTATCTATCTATCTGCATACATTTTCCATTTGCTATTTGTAATTATGGTTTTGGCTTTACAATGTATTCATCAGTGACACTGTGATCCTTTTGTTCTGCTGCATATTAAAATGGTTCAGAAGATAGATTCAAAAGGTCTCAGGTTCCCAAGAAGGAACATAATAGGGGTAATGCATGGCAAGAACAGTTTCTGCTTTCTGCAAAGCAGGAATAAATAAGGGAGCTATTGCATTACACTTTGTGTACAGTACTGTACTCTTTGTCAAAGTGTTAGACAGATTCTTATCCATTGCAAATCCTAGTTCTTATCCTGATTTATGCCTTGAAATAATTTTTAATTTTTCCTTTCCTAACAATTCAAGCCAGACAGGATTTATAGAAGCATTATAAGCACGTTATTTTTGTGAAGAGCAATTTAAATATGATCATTTTGGTCATTCAAGAAAAAAAGAAAAAGGACCAAAGAGTGTTTTTGTTTTCCATTCCCACTTTAAAAGCAAGTTTTCTTTGGGTGTGACTAATCTACATGAAGTATAACTGTATCCATTACCCATTGTAGGTTTGTGCAATATGTGACAGCTGTTTGACCCCATCACTACAGTCCCCCTTGCCATGGAAAAGAGAGAGCACTATGTGAAGCTGACTTTCAGTGGGAGCTGAGGGCATGAAAGCATTGTTGAATCTTAAGCATTTCACATGGAAAGATCCCAATAATTAAACAGGTATAATTTTGTGTGTACAAAAGCTTTTTAATTCCACCCCAACACAGCTGCTAAGCAAGAGTTAGTCAGCATTTCTCTTTTCCTGCTGCTGGAAAATAGTCTTGTATGTTCATTTTCCTTTTCCCTGACTCAGTCTCATCCCCTGAAGCTCAGAATGATAGGGAAGGATCAGGCTCTTTAGGCCATTAGGTCACTGGTCCCTCGTGTTAAGCGGGGATGGTGCTCAGCCTGGATCAAGCCTCTAGATTCCTCAAAGTCTTTTTGTAGGTTCCAGGATCTCTGTCTCAGGACAGAAGCTCTGCTGCCAGGAGCAGCCTCTCAGCTGTGGGGACCATGGTGCCATATGAAAGTCACAGTAGAAAGAAGGGGTGGTAGAAGGTCAGTGCTTGCTGCAGCAGCATTCCTTGTTTCAGACACAGCCCTGTTTAACGAGGAATTCAGAGGGGTTTCAGGAAGTCAAATGGCAACAAACCCCATTAATAAGTTCACATACGGACAGAGCAATGCATCTGTGGAATAATAAAATGGCCAGTGTAAATAAAAATCATTTGAAGCTAAAATGGCTGATCAAAGTTGCATTCCTGTGAATTGAAAATAAATCATAATAAAAATAAATAAATAATAATAATAAAAATAAAGCAGTGTGACTTTAAAATGACAAAGATATCCACACATTGCTACTCAGATGAAACACTTTAGAACAAATCTGATTGGAGGCTGGTCAGTTTGTGCCTGATGCCTAATCGAGAGCTTATATTTACCACAGTCCCTAGGGCACTGCTTTATCTTCAAAGCTTAAGTCAAGAAAATTTGCTTGTTCAAGTAGTCTGCAGGCTGTTTTTCTTTCTTTCTTTCTCCCTTTCTTATTTTTTTTTTTTTTTTTTTTCCT
>VZTR01019750.1:986712-998936 GCA_013400775.1 Chaetops frenatus | reverse complement strand
TCTCTCTCCCTCTCCAGATCTCCATCCTGGCTCAGTTAACAAACCTATTAATCCCTAGTCAAGTGCATACATGCAAAACTCCAATGAAAGAAAGCAAATTTGAAAGAAAAGAAACAACTGTACGGATCAACACCAGCACCACCATTTTCCTTCTGGTTTTATCTCTATATTCAGCAAAATTTTACACTTGCCTGTGTTTCCCAAAAATGTGGCAAGATGTAGCTTTGACACATCAACTTCGCTGCCAGCTTGGGCCAATACCTGTGTCATACCAGTGGCCCCTACTTTGTTCAAGAGATGGGGTTGAATGATAGGGGTGTTTCAGGAGGAAATTAGTAAGATTCCAGTGGTGTGCTATTAGAAAAAAAAAAAATTTCCATTGTGAGTCAATAGGTTTTGGAAACTTAATTCCCATTTGTGATTTTGAAATACTTTATTTTTAACTGGATATCAGTCTTTCAATAATGTATTAGGGAAGGAAAGAGATACCAGAAATGCTGTTTAAAAAAAGTACCTCTGCAACTTTTAGGCTATAAATTAACCAATTAAATAGGTTAGGTCTATGGTTAGACACCTACAGATTCAATTGAATAAACAACAGTCAAATAGGGTCAATTAAATCTACACAACAGTAGTACTCACACCAGCATGTGAGAGTGAAGATACCCATCAGTATATCCTATTACTTGAATGTGCTAGTGTTTTGAAAATTTTACTCCCTGTGTGTTTATGGATATTTATCCCTTCCCTTCCTCCCACCCACCCAGCAATTATTTCATTCCTGTGGAATGTGACTTAGCATGGAATACTGAATCTCTTCATTTCAGGACATGCACAGTGTTTACCTGTAGCTCGTGTGCCACTGTATCTTAATGGGATCTTGAAGGAGGGTTCAAGGTTATTTAGTTTCCATGTTTAATTCATTCTTGAAGAGCTTTAAATAGAGACTGACAGCATGCTAATATTTGATAATCATTGCCATCAGCCAAGGGGAGAATCAATGATCACCTACTACTTCTGTTGGTTTTAGAAATGGATCCCGTGACTGAAAAGTCAAAGTCATTAATCAGCCCCCAGAATGATCCACATAAGACAAACTACATTCTCTCAGCACATAAAGCATGTTGTCTCCTGTTCATGCATGTTATCTTTCAATTTATATTTTATGCAGATTTGCCCAGCTCTATGATCTCCAATGAATTTTATGGCTTACAAGGATGTTTTAAACACTTTCAGCCTCTTTTCAGGTTTCACCATTTTCATTCAGTAGGAAATGCTGCTGGCTGAAGCAGCAGCTGGGAGGTGGCATGCTCTGAGCAGGGGGGAAATCCCTGTCTATGTGATACGAAGAACAGCCATTTGCTAGGAAAAATCCTGTTCAGGAATGGCTGAACTGGATTTCAGTGAGAACCAACTTACTAGCACTACTGTTTATATAATTTTATAGTGTTCATATCACTTTTTTGTACTGTTTACATTAATCAAGGCTATATGTAAAAAACAAATAATGTAATTATTATTTGTTCTATTATACTATCAGTCTCAGTTGTGCCTATATTTTTTTTGTGTTTGAACTGCATAATTTCAGACCCAAATCCCAGTTTCTGTCCTAAAATGTTAGTAACTGAATACAGCACTGGATACCCAGACAGTTCAACAAAGTAAAGAGGAACATATTTCAAAACATACCTTTGGTGGACAGCATAATTAGAACCATTGAAAAAAGAGACACAAGTGATCATAAATAGAAATTTTTGCAGGTTTCCATTAATCTGGGGTCTGGAATTATGCCATCTTCTTATATCTGATGAATTACTTTCTCAGAGCTATTTCCTATCTATCACTTCAGCCAGCAGTCTGTGTTTCTGGTACTTAAGGTTTTGAGATTACTCTCAAGTGACAAATGATGATGCATGTACACACAGTTCAGTACTTGTCTCTTGGAGTTTAACTCACTGGGAAATGCTATGGCCCTCAGAAATCAGACTCTTTTTCCCTTTTTTTTTTTTTGTTTTGGTATTAGAGAATAGAGGCATTCTGCTTTAATGTGAGACTTTAACATTTGGTTTGGACATTCACAAGCCCACAGAGAAGACAAGTCTCTTGACACGCACCTTGTGCTTTAATCACAAGAACATCCTTAATTAGAGGTAAATTCTGACACTGAGTGAAATAGATCACTTGTGGAATAAGGTAGTCCTCAGTGAGAGTGACTGTGGCAAAATTAGGTCCTTGATAAATGGAAGAAAGTGTTGAGTATCTTCCTAGGAATTTGATGAAATTGCACAGTAACTCCCTTGTCTAAAAGTCCGAAGTTCTCCTGCCTTTCCTTGTGAATGTACAAGATTCCTAAATATGTTCTATTATAATTTCCTAAAAAAATATAGCAAATTATTCATTTTTTAGTCTTATATGAATTGAAAAAGTATTCACATTTCTGTTATTAGTTGGCTGAGATTTGCAAAACTGCAGAATTGTTGAAGGAGTGGAATTGAAAATCTTACCTTCCATTCATTCACTCACATAGCACTCACCATTATTGCAGCTCTTCAAAGAGTTCCTTTTCTTATCTGTAGGTTTGAATTGTGTTGCCTTCTGTGTTATAACACCACCTCTTTCTAAAAGAGATGACTGCTGTTCACTTCTCAGCTTTAATGCTTTTTGTATTTATTTGTTCCCTAATAACTTCTTATTGTTCTTATTGGCACAAACTTGTGGCCATAGTTCTGATTCTTTTGTCAGTACACTGGATTTACTAGATCACTCTGCATCCCAAATGTTGCTAAGAGGTTATATAATTTCTACAAGGTGCAATGGAATGTCATTTATTTTCTGTAGTTTTAATCACAGCATACTGGTTCAGAGTGAAAATAGGGTAAATATTTTTAAGAAAAGTAAATACGCCCATTTATCATTGATAAATTTCAAAATTCAACATTCTTCAAGTTGCTCAGATCTGTGGTTAATGTTATGCATCCCTTCTGCTGAAGCACTCTCTGCAGATAGCCCAGAAGCTCATAACTCTCCAGCTGCAAGCTGAAAATTTATCCAGTGTATGGATTGTATGTCACCAATGAGCATTCTGGCCACTTGTAAAAGCTGGTGCTCTAACTTTAATAATTACATAAGCTCTGCATGGGTCTTCTGGCTATGAGGTATTTTCTCACAAGCAGCAGAAGTTCTCAAGACCACACAAAAATGTAGATCAGAGCAGATACTGCAGTGATCCTTCATGCACTGGGAAGAAACTCTTCCTCTGGAGTGGAAAGAAGGCAAAAGGGGCCAAAACTGTAATAAAGACATGAAGTTATAACAGGAGTAAATTTAGCTCCATGAGTTTAGATGAGCAGCCTGGACAAAATGGTACGTGACAGCTCTTCAGAGACAGGTTTTCCTCTGAGTCTGTACTGCCACTTTAGCACTACATGTTTTTCTTAGCCCTAATCATATGCAGTGCAAGAAAGAAAAGAAACTCAGCTGCTTCTAAGTGCTGAAAAAGACACTAGCTTTAGAGTTTCAGATGAATGGGTAAATGAGTAGATGGACAGACAGTAGAACCCCACCAAATAAACTCCTCACAATATGGGCTTGCCAATTTTCTGGTTATTTTTCTCACTGTGTTAAAGAGAAGCACATGGTTTTAATACCTGGAAAAAGCCAGGCTCCATATCAGGGTGCTCTGATATTGACCAAGTCTCTGATCCAGGACAGTTGAGTTTCTCCATCTTATGAAAAAGAAAGGCAGTAAAGAAAAGTTTCTCCTTTTTCCACTCTGTCAAGGCTCCAGAATATAGTGAATAACAGATCATCTTAGTTAACCAATATCTTGTGCTATTATCATTCTAAAAATATTTGATGAAGGGCTAGGGAAATCACGTAGACGGAAGAAGATAAGAACTATTTTCAAATATAGAAAGATTGTTGTTTAAACCAATTATCATTGAATGAACTAATAAGTTTACTCTATTAGAATTCTGGATTAACACTGAAATAAAATTTTAATATGTTCTAAAATTGTATTTTAAAAAAAGTCTGTAATCACTCAACTAACAACAGAACTACAGTCACTAAATTTAGGAAATTGTAACAATGAGTATGTCATCAGAGGTTTCCTTTGTGCAAGCAAATTTCCACTAACACTTTTACAAGGCATTTCAATTTTAAGCAGCAGAAGGTCTACCTCTGGATATTCTTTCAATAATCAGAAGCCACTAGTATGGTCAAATTATTCATATTTTTCTAATGTGCCTTTTGGGTTTTTGTCTGCTAGTGTTTGCCTGTGCAGTTCACTGTAGAAGTTTCGATATTTGTCCTCTAAATATTGGAAACTGGTGCTAATAAAGGGGTAGAGAAACAACTACTTTGATTTACCCTTGCAATATATTTTTGGTCACAAAAATATTGCTGTATTTTTAATATATGCAAATTGCTTAAACATGGAGCACATGCCTGAATCCTTTGAAAAATTCCTTCTTAATCCAATAGACAACCTTGGTCATATATTTGGATAAAGCAGCAAAATTACAAGATGGAAAGTGGCACAGATAATGCATTTGAATTTTAGAAAAATATTTGGACCAGCGTCTGACAAAACCGTACTTGAAAATTTAATTGAAGTTGTCTTTGAGAAGAATGGTGTTATGTGGATTGAAAACAAAAATTAGTGGATAAATAGGTAAATAATATTGCAATGAAAGGGTAATGACAAACCACAGTGTAATAATTGAGGAGAGTTGCCCACCAGGGTGCCAGAGGGAACAGTTTTTGGTCCACCATAACATCTTCATTAACAAACTCAAATACAGAGTGAGCATCATACTGACTGAGTTAGTGGATTATGTTAAATGTGCAGGAGATGTAAAAGAGATGAATCAAGACTTAGATTTAATTATAACAGCATGAATAAAGAGTAGATAGAAGAAATTTCTAGTCATTTCAATGTACAGCACAACAGATGAATATAAGAAATACAGAAGAGAAATAATCTGAGGGATATAAAGACTTCTGAAGAATGATCCAGCAAGAAGATCTAGAAGTAGTGGTTGACAATTAAAACTAAATATGAGCTCTATATATAACATAGAAGCTAACAAGGACCATGTCAAATGTGGACCAAAGGTACAGAAAAATAATTTCATAGAATAATATATAATGAAGTTATAGCCTTTTCTTACATAAAGGTGGTCTTCAACACTAATGAAATTATTGGTTTTGGTCCTGGAAAGTTGATAAGAAAGTATATCATCTGTACTAACAAATAAATAAATGATCAGAAGGGAGCTATGTAGGAAAATAATGGGAAATGCTAAAGCATGACTGATATTTAAGAATATGCATACAGAAATCACAGTCCTTCACAGAGCTGATAACTTAAAATACTACTTAAAAAAAAATAAAGCTGAAACAAACAGTTTAAGACTGAAAGAAAACGCCAGCTAAAGAAAGGACAATAGTCTTTATATACATGAAGTATGACTTGCAGAATTGTCATCATAGAGGAATGATGGAGCAAACATGCACGGGTGGTTTTGACACTCAAAAGTCTCCTTTGAGGTGGCACATGTCCCCACACCTGATGCATCTGGCCTAAACCACCAGTAGGGTTGAAACCTCCACATATGGTAAGATAAATTGATTTAGAACATAAGCATGCAGGGGGCCTGTCTTCTCTAAAGATTTGCTCAGTCACAGAAAAACTGAGATGGGAAAAACAAAAAGGAAGGTCAGCAGCATCTGGAAATTGGCTATCCTATAGGGAGATCATGCAGCCCAAGTGCCCCTAGTTGGGTTTGGAAACATGGTTTATGTCTCCCTGTGCCAGCTTTGATGAATTTGGTGCCACATTACATTGCAAAGGGTGTCTGGGAAATTCTCTGACTATCATGTGAGGTGTCAACATGTATGTAGAGGTGTTATGTAAAGTCTAGTACGACTATGGTAATCAGACGTGTCAAGTGACAAGCTGCTCACTAAGTCTTGGAACCCGGGAGCTTTGCACATGGGGATGCACCTGGATTAAGAAGAAAACAGTCTCTGCACAAGGTCAGAGGAGACAGGAGCTGGGCTCCTCAAGCAGGAGCTGCCCCAACTTCCAGGCTGCTCAGGGACCACGGGCCAGCGCTTCCTGCAGAATCAGCTGTGGTGCATTGCCCGGGACAATGAGCTGTGGGCAGGTCGACCAAACTGGTGTGGCAGGTGTTTCCAGAGGCATGGTGCACCAGAAAGCCAAAATGACTCTTCACATGTAGGAGAAGTTGGGAGACATAAAAAGGCAAAAGCAGGATGCAGTGCCACTTGTCTGACAACAGCCTTTCCGGGGAGGGAATTTTACATTTCTTTCCACCTTTCAATAGAAAGGGCCACGTGTCTGTGCCTCCTAGGCTGTGGGCACTCCTGCTGCATCTCTGAGACTTTGAGGCCAGAGGGACATCGGTGTTATGATAAGTTTTCATGATGGCCTGAGTAATTTCTTTAGTCTGAGAAAAATTCAGTTTTGTACCGTCGCCGTATGGCATTAGCCTTGTTAGTACAACTTGGTAGAGGTCACCTTAGAGACAAAATAGCATTACTTTTCTGCCTCTGCCTGGGATCTCTTTTGAAGTCATATTTGTTCCTTGTTCTGATGGGTAGGGGTTCCAGACCACAGCATATGAACATATCTTGTACCATCCCAGAAGTATAAGGCTCTACCAGAAAATCAACATTAAAAGCATCCAGAAATTGTGCAAGTACCACATGAGCAACACATGATTTTTGTGCTGTTCTTCTTTCCTCCCCAAGGGTCCTAGAGCATTTTATTCCCTCATCTGACACTGAAATGCAGCCACCTCTGGGGTGGAAGCCAGCAGCCATTCAGCATCAGGGACAGTGCCATATTTAAGCAAGATAAATGCACAGAAGAAAGACCATCTGTTAGCATGCCAGTCAATTTGTAGATACAAGTAGATCCATAGCAAGTTGTGACAAATCCGTGTGCCAGAGCCCCCTCCAATATTTCTAGCAGAGTACAGACAAGCATAAGGAAGTCATTTGTGCGTGCCCTAATGGTGCTGCCAGCCTGCCTGGGTGGACTCAGCTCTCTGTGATATCACCACTCCCCCCTGGGACAAGGGACAGAGCAGAGTTGACGTTATCACTCAGTGGCTCCCCTATATAAGGGTATGAAGGTAGGCATGACAACTTTTTTGCTCCCCTCTAGTCGGTGGCTTTTGCCAAAGCCTTGAGCCAAAGCTCCTCCGGACGAGTGCCCAGAAACATTTGGCTCTAAATCCAAGCTGAGGGATCTCTAAGAGCCAAGCTGTAGGAGCCTCACGGAGTCTCTGTGGCCAAAACCATGGAAAAGGAAATTAGCTTTGAATAGAGCCCTTATAGATCAAACACCCAGAGTAGACTAAACATCTTTGACAATGAGTCTAATATTTCATGGCAAGGCAATTTTGCTCAGTAATTTGTTCAGATCTAAATGCTTTTAGTTCTCTAAGTTCATTTCTCACTAAATTATTTTCTCAGGACAGTTTGTTTGAACGTAATAAGGAATCCAAACCTCAGCTACAGCAGGACCTTTGCAATACAAGTGTATGTGTTACAATACCTTATTTTCCATCATGGGGATTTAATCAAATTCACTGCAACAACAGCCTATAGCAGAGATTTTTCAATAATGTATGTTAAAAGGGTTATTATGTAATGACTTAGAAGAAGGGAGTGAAAAGATGATAGTGTGTTTCAGCATACAATATGCTATGAAGGATTAGCTAAACTATTGGGAGCCCACACAGGTCTCCACTACCCTCAGCACTTGTGAGTCATTGTGGTCTTGTTTGTTTCTCTGATAAATTCAGTAAACTGGGGTGTAATATATCACGCAGCAGTGCCATATATCATTCCATTCTCTAATAGGAACATAAAACAACCATTGATTGCAAACAGGCTCTTTTAAAGATTCACTACACTCTTTGGCATTTTCAAATGTTTTTATGTTGGCAAGCTATTATAATAACTCATATGGGATCAAAATGCATATAACTTACTCCAAAGTATTCCTCATGCTAATTAAGTAAACAGAAATGCACTTGTCTCTACCTCCCCCATCAAAAGCAACCATGCTTATTCTCCAGAACATTATTTCACTTCAACTTCTCCTCTTTCTGTATCATTCCAAACCTTCTTCCCCCACCTCCAGCATTCTTATTCCTGTTCACTGGGTCTCTTGTTACTGTCTCTGTATTTTCATATATCTAAAATATTAAAGTAAAGCAAGGCAATGAGTCACTTTTTATCTCTCCAAGGAGGAGAGAGGAAGATGACACATTATGCACTGATCTTACTAAGAAAAATACTGTAAATCTGGAGATTTTTTTTAGTTGCTTTTATTTAATCTTTATCAAAACTGCATTGCACGAGTCATCTTCATTTCTGAAAAAAAAAAAAAAACAAGAAAGAGCAAAGCAAAGACAGGTGGAAGAAGCACTAAGAATTATACCAATTACGACATTTTTTTTCAGTTCAGTTCAGAGTGCTAGGTACTTGACTGCAGCTTGAGGGTAGTCATATAAAAAAAATTTGATATTTATTAATTTCAAGCAAAGTAAGCTTCCCCTCAGTGTCCATATGTGTAAGTTCCATTAGTATTACTCACCCACATAAACCAAGGAAAGAACAGACCTCTTAGAATCAATTGTATTTTCACATTTGAAGCCAGAACTACAGTCTCCCATTAGCAATGTTTATGGCTTATGTCATTTTTTAGAGAGCAGGTACCACTAACACCCTCTCACAGCATGGGTGGGGTGATCCCTGAGCTGACCCTCTGGGACCCACGTTCTGCAGGAGGCAGAGGGGGAATGTCTGTCCCTCCTGGTCTCCCTCCCTGCAGAGCTTGGAGGTCCTTTGCAAAACTCTCTCACTCTGAATTGGTCACTTGCTTGGGCACAGGTGGGGCTTTGGATCTCCAGGGTATCCAAGAGGGAAAATGCAGCGGGATGGGAGGACAAAGAGTGGAGTCTGGCACAAGTGAATTACTGGAGTGAATTACTTATTACCAAGGAATTCTCAAAGGAGTTCACCTGGGTGAAAATGGTCTTTGAGGTAGAAATGGTTCACACCCCAACTTGTGGCTGTGATCAGCTGTGCCAGAGGAAGGGCCAAAACCAGCTGCTCCACGGTGTCTCATTAGATCTGCCATTTTCCACACAGCAGCCAAAGACAAAACAGGCACTTGCTTGGCAGAGGCCTGAGGCTGCTTGGCACCACAACACAAGCACGATCTGAGCTCTGGCTGTGGCCAAGCCCAGGCAGCAGAGAGGAGGAGAAAGAGAGGAGGAGGAGGAGGCAGCTCCAACAGGCAGTGCCAAGCTTCATTATTGCAACAAGATTTACAGGTTGTGGGTTAGCTTTCTAAGCAGGTAACAGTGCCTGAAATGATAGAGAAGGACGTGTAGCATATCTGAATCTCTCAGGAATGCTGGGAGGTGTGGAGGGCCATAAGCAAAGGGAATAGTGTCATATGCATGCTGCTCCCAAGCCTGGCAGTGGGCTCCCATCCCTGGGTGTTTCTGTGAAAACAGAGGCCCAGCAAGCCAGCCTTTCAGTGCTTCATAGTACAGAAAAGGGTTTGGAGTGCTATAATTGAAAGATTAGCTACAATCACCCCAAGCTCCAGCCCACATTCAGACACTCACCATGACTGAGGTCCATAGTAGCTACACATTTCCAGTTACTGGTAGCCTATCAAAATGCATTTATGCAAAATAACCATTGTAAAGGAAGCAGGCAGTTTAACAGGGAGGCCCTGTTATTGTCTGGATAGCCCTTCTCTTGCAGTGTGTGTTTCAAACATGAATTTGAAATGGGTCTTCCACTTTGAGATGAAGGTTCCAACTTGCTGATACACCCTAACTTTAGTAGTCTCCTATTTATTTGTGTTGAAGAAGGCAATAATAATCCCTTCAAAATAATGTCTCAGAACTCTCATTGCACATCCCTGTAGTCCCTTACAGTGAAGTTAGAAAAATGTAGATCCTGCTAAAATAATTAATTTATTTCTCTAAATAAAGTGAAGTTTGTGGTTTTTTTGTTCTTTGCTGCCTTGGCACCTTAATTGTTTTTCCAAAACTGTTGTTAATGGTCTTAAGATCATTCACAACTTCTGGACATTCTGGACAGTGTCTGCCTGCACTAGAATGTAGAGTACAAACATTTGTATTTGGAACCCTCAAACTTATCCTCCTTCACCTGAGACTTTTGCTTGGTTATTGGGCTCCTTTGTGATAAATGTCCCAGCATCTCTGGCATGAAGAAGCAGACTGATCTGTGCAGAAGAGCTGTTGGAATCAGGATGGTGAGGCTCCATGCCAGATAATTCCACCAGGAGCAGTGTGCCTTGTCTCAGTCCCTTTACCTACACAGGGAACAATTAAATTCCTAAATCCACCCATTGCTTGCTCAGTTAGTTCACTTTTTCCAATGAAGATTTTATTAGAGTGATACTCCAAACTTAACTGCATGCCCAGCCCTTCCCAGCCACCCTTGGACACAAGAGATTTTAGATCATCATTGCCATCTAAGCCTCACCTTCAGGCTGAAGCATTTCTGCAGCCTCCAGGAGTAGTCCTTTGACCAAACTGAGCTGAGAAAACCCTGCAAGTAAACATTTAATTCTCATCTGTGCTTTAGGAAAAATCTCCTGGAAAATCTGCCCCACAGCTGCCTGGTACAAACTACAGAATGCCCACACTATATCCTGAAATGTCTGAGAAGAAAATACAGACCTCTGAGCACTTTGCCAAATAAGTGGTGGCTGTGCTTGTAAAGGACATGTTTATACAAGAAATTGTGAAAAGTGCACAATAATGTCTAAAAGAAATAAGCCCTCAAGGGTGGAGCTCTTCTTACAGGAGGAAAACTAAAAAAGCTTATAATGTGCAGTGTGCATCCTTAATTTTATGCACTACCTTTGAATGTGTTGAGGTTTTGGAAGTTCCTCATTCTTACATGAAAATCTGTTCAAAACTTAGTACTCTTAAGATATTTATTTTTCTTTCCAGTGCTGGGCAGGAAAAAAAAAAAAACAAAAAACAAAACAAACAAACAAACAAACAAACAAACAAACAAAAAAAAAAAAAAAAAAAACAAAAAAAAAAACAACCACATTCATGTGTAATCCATAACCCTTGCAGTGAAGGCAAACTGGGAACTCTCCCAACAATGCTACCTATGAAGAAGCAAAGGTGGCTTCCCTGCCCCACTACAGCTTTAAGGTCTTTTTCCCCCCTTGTAATATTAAACTGTCTTACAACCAACCTTGCAGGATTTCAGGCTGGAGCAGCATCCTCCAAGCCCCTCAGCAGCAGTGCTGGAAATCTGCACAGCCCTTGCAGAAAGTGTCACCAGCCCTTCCTTCAGAGAGGGTGCAAGCCCCACACCGTGAGCCTGTTCTCCAGAAGCTCGGGTTCTGTACGGACAGGGAGGAGGGCTAGGAAGCGACTGCACTCTCAGGGTGGTGTAACACAAGCCTCTCCTCTGCTGTTCCCTTCCCCTGGCGTCAGGGTGGATGTAATTCTCCTCATGCATTATTGATAGGCCCAAAAGCCTGCCAAGCTTGCCTGCTTTTTTTTTTTTTTTTTTTTTTTTTTTTTGTGACAGACAAAGGAGGGTACACGGATGGCACCTCTCACTGCTCGGGGCTCTGCTTTCATTAAGAACAATTTCTGCCTGTTCTCCAAGGGCACCCTCTGTCAGAGACTGCCACGCAACACAGAAAATATGGCTTTGAAGTCCAGTGAATAGAAACAAAATGAATTAGCGTTCAGGTGTTCCTGCAACCTGATTACAAAGGCCCAATTCAGTGGCATCCTTCACACCTTTTCACTTGTCCCTGCATAATCTCTACACATCTTTTAGGCTCTCTGCCTTTCTAGTCCCCCTCCTCCCTGTTCCCCCCCATCCCTTTATTTCCTAATGCTTGCAGGTCCTCCAGGAAGACACAAGCACTTACAGTTGTTGAGTGATTAAATATTTATAATCAGGGCAATGAGTGAGGTGTTGAATAATAAATGCTAAGGTTGAGGAGGCCTTAGATAATTTCTGCAGATTTCTTCATCCACAGCCTCTTTGATTCTAAGGCAAAATTCTTTTAATTAACAATAACCTTCCCTTTCCTTTCCTTTCCTTTCCTTTCCTTTCCTTTCCTTTCCTTTCCTTTCCTTTCCTTTCCTTTCCTTTCC
>VZTR01019750.1:970785-981882 GCA_013400775.1 Chaetops frenatus | reverse complement strand
ATTGTTTTCTCTCACCTACATGTGCCTTGGAGCTCAAGATCTTGGCCAGTGATTGCTTTAGAATGTATCCATGTTCAGTTAGTGGGCTTCTATCCATGAGCTAAATTAAACATGTAGAATAATAGAAAACACATGAATTTCCATCCAAAAAACACAATCATCTTTCACTTTAGCCAAAGGAAAGTATACAATAAACACCACTCATCCAGAGGGACCTTACAGCCAGAGAGGGGAAAGGGAATGGAAAGAGGTGAAGTTGGGGAAACTCCTCCAACTTAAAGAAGGCATTTTTCTAAATCATGACTATGAGGGTAACCCCCATGAAATTCAGGATTGTCCTGCTAATACATTTTCCTATATATTCCCTAAATGTTTTCATTTGCAAAAATAGGGTTGACTTTCCCACCACTGCAAAAAGCCCAGCCACATAATCCTCCATCATCAAGGCAGGAACAGCCCTGTAATGCAATTTCCTCCTAAAAGTTTTTAAAACTGAATTCAAAGTTAAACTGTCATGCGTAGCACTCCTCAGGGGTTCCTGGAAAACCATTTCCCCATCTGACTATGTAACTCTGTGAAACCAAAAAGGGAAGCAGTCAATCTTGTCAGCTGTTTCTAGTCAAAAGGTTTCTGACAGAGCAGAGTTATAATTCTTAGAAATAAATTTTTGCTATGGAAATAAGGTCACTAGAGTAAAAGCTGTTAGAAAATTACAATTGTCAAAAAATATCAAAATAAAATTTCTTTGATCTCCTGAATATTTTTTTTAACTCTATTGTTTCCAGAATTTCTGTCAGTAGTACTGATTTTCAGATTCTATATGAAAAAAGTAAACTGTAATCTGAGCTCCTTGGGGAAGATAATAAAAGCTTACATCCTCCAACACTAGTTACAGATCTGCTGCAAATGCATTATTTGCTACATTGGAGAAACTCTTATATAAGCAACATGTAAAAAACCCCGAACAATAATATACTATCTAGCACATTCTTTATCACTGCTTCCTTAATAAGGTTTCAAAACCAAAGAAGGTTCTGTGTGCCTTAAAGCTTGTTGTTTTTTAACCAACCATATCTGTTGATCTAATAAAAGATAATGACTCTACAAACCTCCTCTTTAAAAACGTTTCACACAGTCTAGCTAGAGACAGAGAGGGGAAAATTAAGTTCACAAGCCTTTCTTGTGAAGTCCCATCGAAGGGACGATGAATTTGTCTGGATGCAATATGTAATAAACAACCCTGTGAAAAAAAAAGGCAGAAGCTTGCACAGCATCTGCTTTGCAAACTTAAATAACTTGGCCATTTAAGTTGTTTTGTTTGGTCTATTACATATGGCAAAATGATCCAATTGATGCACTCAGTACCATCAGTATTTCATTTTTAAAAACGAATCTGTTCTCTTCCCCTCCCCGTGCTGATGGAGGATCAGTTTAATATCTGGACTGCTGGCAGTGCACTTGAGTGCTGGTGAGTCAGATAGATGGGAATGCTCCCTCTGAGTCAGTGTGGAGCCAGCCTCCCAGCATGGTGCTTGGGGACACTCTGGTGCTTGGGCTGCAATCGTTTAGATCAGAGAAAACCAAAGCCCTGAACAGTTGCGGTCACTTGAGATCAGATGGAAAAAGCAGAGATGTTACGCCAGGATCCTCAGCAAACTCAAAAGAAGACAATAATCACACGAGGCCAGAGCTGTTCACGCTCTGCCAAGAACCTTGATGAGATAAAGATAGTCTTCTTTGCTTTCTGCCATTAGATAGTCAAGCTCGTTACTTTTATTATTGGAAAAGTTGCTCTATTACACACAAGAAGTGGTTGGATTTCAGTGCTGCACAAAGTGGTTCTGTTACGTGTAAGCTGTAGGTTTGCACATGACAAATAAATCAGTCCTAGCTGTGTTTTTGCATAGGCTTCAATGGAGTTTAGAGCTAGACTATTAAAATGATCTATAATTCACCTGGGAGAAAACAAAAGGAATTTAATCACAAATGCATTCTTTTAGAAAAAAAAATACTGCACTACCAGCTCTTCCCCTGGCCTGGGAGCTCTTTGCAAGCAGGGCCCAGATTCTTATTTTGTGTTCACCCAGTGCATAGCACAGTCAGCTCCTCTGGGTTTTTGAATGATATATCTCAACAAAGCTATCACAACAGCCATAACCCCAATGACAATGATGTCCAAGATAATAAATTCAACACATTCCAGTGAATAACACATATAATTATTACACTCCATTTCTGTTTATTATTCAAGTATTTTTAGTTTCCCTTAGCAAAAGTTCATGTCACTGACAATGCATCCAATTAAATACACAAAAACGAACATCTGCAAAATTTCAAGCTACCAAGAAAGTGCTGATACTTTCTTGCTTCAAGAAATAAAAAGGACAGACTGACAGGGAAGTTTTTCTCTTTTTTCATTCTGAAATACTGCATCTCTTGTAACCATCATCCCCTTCATTCACATGGCAGCATAGTTAGTTGCCAATTTACAAGGAAATCATCATGTGCACAGAAAACCATCTGAGAAACAAAGTCAATTCAGAGAAAGGAAGAATGACAGAGACATTTCAAAGTGATCTGAGTTGCACAGGTCAGGGAAAAAAGATTATGCTATTCACAGTAAAACAAATAAACATTTACTTTTGCACTGTTTCAAAGTGGAAAAGCATGTTTCCTGCTATGTGAAGTTCAAATGAAACTCCTCAGAAAGTAAATGTTGAGATCCTGACCTGAGAACTCACGTGGCAAGATAGAACTCAATGCAAAATTAAAAGGAATGAGTTCTCCACCCACCAACTTCAGCAGCGCTGCTAGGCACCATAATAATTAATTGAGCTTTGATATTTCATCAGCTGTTGATTACAGAGTGGAGCTGAGTGGAACATTTCACACAGAAAGTGAGGCAATGTTTCAACAGAGTCAGGAAAAAAAAATTATCACTTTTCACACAGCATTGTTTTGTGAATTTTGACATTTGATTTCACTTAGCTGAATGAAGAATAGAGTGAGAGAAGGTGAGCATGCCAGAGTGAGAGGGAGAGACAAGGCTCAGGCAGTTCACAAGTTTAATAGCTGAAGAGATGAGAGCAGATTCTCCATTTGACCAAAATTTTGTTGCATGCCAGGGAGAGACACTTTGGGGAAACAACCAACACTCCCAGAGGTTTTGACCAGACTCAAGAAACTGACTCCCAGCCCAGAGCAGCTGGAAGACTTTTCCACATCTCTAAGGTTGGTCAAGGCCTTCCAGAGAAATGTTGAAGAGCTGAGCATAGGTGAAACAGACACTGGAACATTTCCCTTGACATCCAGTGACTTGTTCTGGAGAGAAATCCCTGCCCAAGGGCAGCTGCACCAGGATGTGGGGCCAAGCTGCCTCTGCTTGGGCATTTGTGTGGCAGCAGCAGCCAGTGGAGAGCTGGTTTATAAAGGAACTTGAGAAATAATTGGTCACTTTTATCACTGCCAACATTCACTTCAGCACTGCTCAAGTCCTTCAGGATCTCATGGCTTTCCAGGAGCAAACTCTCTTCTGCTTGAAGAGTTTTGACACTGATTTTTGTGTAAGCTTTAAGGAGTTTTGGAGGGTGTTGTGTGAAGGGGGTTTTTGTCCAGATACTCAATTTAGGAAATCTCTCTATTCCTCAACAGCATAATCCTTTTGAGGGTATGTGTGGGTGTGTGTGTGTGTGTGTGTGTGGGTGTGTGTATTGGAATTTCAGAGAATCACAGAATATTCTGAGTTGGAAGAGACCCACAAGGACCACGGAGTCCAATTCTTAAGTGAATGGCCCATAGAGGGATCAAGCCCACAATCTTGGCATTATTAACACCAGGTCCTGACCAACTTTGTTTGAATTTCTTCAAGTATCAGGGAAAAAACAAACATACATATTTTAGCTATTTTTGATTGTGTAATTTCTGTATGTACAAATGCAGTGAAATATATTACCCTCATATAGCAAACTTTTTATTCAATATGATGTAAACAGCTATTTTTGTTCTTTTTGCTAGAACTAGGAGTGCTTTGGATGAAAGAATGTGGGGGGGAGGAAATACTGGCATGTGTGAAATGTAGGAGAGGAAATGTAAGAAGAGAGAATCAGAACATGACACATAATAGGGCTACAGAAAGAGCAGCTGATAAAAAAAAAAAAAAGATAAGCATTGAAGAGGAAATTAAAAGACAAGTTATCCACTTGGAATTGATCAAGAAACAAGAGCCTGTAGTAACATCTCCATCTCCCATTGGCAGCTCCTCCAAGATCCAGGGTGTTCCCTGAGTCCTGGCTGACATCCAGCTTGAGTAATTATATTCCACTTACATAAAATTCCCCTTGCAGTTTCAATTGGACACCACTTTGCATCCCAAACTGTTCTGCAGTGTGGCTCTGCCTGCTTCCCAGCAGAGATGGCTGCATTTCAGCAGGGAGCAAAATTATCTTTTTATATAGTTCATATACTCTGTTATAAAGCACCTGAGACCCTTCTGCATCCAACGTGTTGTACACATTGTGCTATCAGTAGTATTCAAATTATTAGGAGAAATAGTATACAGTCATCATTTATCTACTGAGACAATAAATTCTCTGTTAAGTAGAGTCTAAGCTAAATCACAGTGCCATAGTAGTGCTCAGATGGAATTGAAAAGCACAGTTGTAAAAGTAATTGAACAAGCCAGTGTGGCTACAGCTGGGGAAAGTAAATCAAAGGCCTAGATCCTCAGCTTAAGTAAAATAGGTTCATAGATGCTCAGCCATTTACACCAGTGGGGAATTTGCCTGAAAGAAACAGCCTGGCAAAGAGAGATTGACCCTCCTTCCCAAAATCTGAATGCTTTCCCACCCAATGGCAGCAAGCAGGCAAGTGCTGATGAACTGTGTTTCAGCAGTAGTTGCAGACTTAGGGGAGGTTCTGAGGCCAGAAAATTAGAGAAAGGGTGAAAATGTACATACACACACACACACAAGGGAAGAGCCAGTGAAAAAGAAAACAGATTCAGAGTGTAACTAGGATTGCAAAAAATGACCCACAGCTCTCAGCTGACACAGGTGAAGAAGCCAGAAGAGGGGAATTGTGCTGTTGCCCAGTAGCTTGAAAAGAAATGTGACTGCTTATTAGTTTGGTTTTTTGTTGTGTTTGTTTTTGGGTTTTTTATGTTTAGATCAAAAGGGCATTAAGTAATTCAATCCATGTGTTTACACAGAGGACAATATTAGCATGGGGATGCATGGAAGCCACATGGGAGTATCTGCTAAATGAGGCTACACTGAAAACAGCCATTCAGCAGTCTTGCAAAACCCACTGTAGGGAGGAGGGTTGACCACTGCATAATTCAGCCAAGTGAAAGACAAAGCCATTGAGTGACTGAGTGAAGCAGCTTGTGAGGCACAGACAGGTTTGCTGTGCAACTGGTTTAACCTGTTATTTTTAGGATCACTTCCACATCCAGGGTTAGGAGAGGGAGCGTGATAGGTTCCACAATGAAGAGTGTGACACAAAAAGGGAATCAATTGGTGTGAAAGGTAATCAATGTGGAAAAAGAAGATCATTCAGCCTCCAGAATTTCAGAGAAGTGTATTTAAAATACAAAAAAAATAAAAAAAAAATTAAATTAATTTGTGGTAAATTGGTTTTTTCTTGATCATGCTTTTGGGCTACTGAGCAGCCACTGCAGCACGCCATTTACTATGTCTTGCTGTAAAATGTAACATGAAAAGAACTGTATAATGAGAGACACATTTTTGAGAGCATGACTTTTCTGCTGAAGAAAGCTCATTTGGACCTGCAAAGTATGAGACGAAGCAAAAGTCTTTCATCCTTAATGAACTTAGAGGTAAGGAATTGTTGGGGCACAGCATCAGCAGCCAGTCAAGGCAGGTGATTGTCCTGCTCTGCTCTGCATTGGAGCATCCTCACTTTGAATATCATCTCTCCAGGCTCCCCAGGGCAGTGGCCACAGCCCCAAGCCTGGCAGAGTTCAGGAAGCAGTTGGACAACACTCTCAGGCTGGTGGTGTAAGTCATGGGGTGTCCTGTGGAGGGCCAGGAGTTGGACTTTGATGATCCTGATGGGTTCCTTCCAACCCAGCATATTCTGTGAGTCTGTGAGGCTCTGTGGAATACATTCTTATAGACACTGGTTCAAAAACCTTGTCAAGGTGCAGGTAAAAATTCTATTTTGCATCAGTATTTGGCATCTGTTAAGGGGAAGGAAGGTCAGTTGACAAGGTGATGAGTTTAGCTCCTACTGTCCTTTGATTGACCAGCCAGGCCTGCTGTCAACTTCAGAAAATAGCAAGATTATAACCAAATCAGTTGAAATGGATTAAAACAATTAAAATCAGAGTCCAGAGAACATACTGAAAACAGTCAAAGAGTGATAGATTTAAATGGGAAATAATGTTAGATAGCATAATTTCTTTCAAATTAGGAGAATGTTTAAAGTACAACAACAGCAGCTACTTCATACTTGGACAAAAAGAAGATTTTTTTCAGAAACACCTGAATGTAATTGGGAATAAAGCTTAAAAAAATGGGTCAAGGAATAGTTTTATTATTATTTTGTACATAGTGTGAAGTATTTTGTTGAATTACAGAACCACATATCTGAAAATCTTACTGAAGCATCAGAGACACGGCTTAATTGTTTGTTGTGGGCCTGCTAATGCCCTTCAGAATTAAGGTAAATTACTGTGTCTTTCAAGACTCAAATTTTTGACAAATGTCTAAGACTTCTTGATCTTTACCATGTATTCCACACTGGTTCACAAGCTAACTTTTAAAAGAAATTAGCTTTTGATTTTGTACCTTGCATTTTGTCAACTGGATCCTTGTGAGCTTTGGGTTAGCAACTTTAAGCCTCTGCTTCTCAGAGGCTAATTAAATTAAATCAGCTGAGTGCAAAGGCAGCCTCTCAGGTCTGCAGCAGAACAGGAGCCAATCCCAGAGGGATGAGGAAGGGTAAGGCAGCAGCATGCAAGCTTTTCCCCTTCCCCCTTCCTCTTTGAGGAAGCTGTCCTAGGCACTGTCCAGGAGGCTGTCAGCTGAAACTGGCTGCTGCCATCAGCTAACACTGGGCACAGGAAAAGGAGCCAAAAAGACAACAGAAGGAGAATGGAAGTGCCAATGTCCTCAAAATTCTGGCGCTGACTGGAAATAAAATCTCCTTTATCTACCTCACTAATTTGTTTGATTAAGGGGATGTGACTTATCCCCACACATTGGGGACTGGTGAGAAAGCTGCTGGGAGATGGCTTTAGAAATCATGTGTGCCACTGATTGCAGTTCCCAGCCTGTGGGCAGCAGCTACTCTGTTATCCTCTGATCAGCAGAATGGCCTCACTATAGGAAGGTCTGTGAAGCTGGGAAAGCTTAGGGTAATTTCTACTCCTATGTGCCACAAGGTTGCCATCAGCAGACAAAATTTGGGGTCGTAGTAGCTATAATGTCAGGCACAGGTGGAAGTTTAGAAAACTCACCTTCACAGGACTATTTTTTCATACTGCAATACGAGCCCACGGAGTAAAGGTTTAAGTGTCCAAGTCAGCATTCACAATTGGAGCTGGAAATTATTTTGCCATATGCATAAACATGGCAGTAACCTTTCCTCTCAGAATGTGATGTAGTCTTGTGCTAAGTGGCTGAAAACCTGGATGCATTGAGCTCAAAGGAGGAGATAGGTCTGCAGAGAGAAGTAATGTGTGTTAATAAACTGGTTATTAACATAAAGAGAAGGGGACATTTCAAAAAACAGAAATGCTTTCAAGCACGCCAGCTCTTCTTCAGGACTAAACTTTGTGTTCTTACACTCCTTAAACTCAATGGGAGCTTTAGCATGAGCTCATCCACCTCTCACATTTAAATTGCAAATAGAGAGGATATAAGATTCATCCCAAAGGAAATGAAATTACCTACCATTAAAGAAATGATGGGGTTGTTCTAAATAAAGCCTCAAGTGCTGGAGCATCTTGACCCAAAGTGGGTGTAGAGTTCAGAGAAGGCAAGTCAGAACACTTTTTAGCATTGGTTTACCCACCTGTTAAACGGGTCTAACAGTCAACCTCAGGAAAACAGAGAGGATTAATTAACATATCTGATGTTCTCTGAGATCCAGGAGAAGAGAAAGAATACAGTGCAAAATCCTGTCCTTATTTTTGTCATTTTGGTGATCCATCATCCCGCAGCTCTGTGGGGACAGGAACTGCTGTCTGATTCAGCAGGCAAACACATGCAAAAGCCACTGAGATTTGCCTTTGTTGTGGGCTGTCAAATGTGTTTTTATTTTTATTTAATTATTGGCCTTTATTGGGAGTGAGTTCCGATTCTGAGAGCTTTCATGGGACATCATATGACGAGGTGGTACCAAGGGAAGTGCTGCAAAGTAGGTCAGGTACCACAAATGTAACCAGACAAGTCACTCAGGGGAAGTTCAGCTGTTTCAAATAAGTCAGAAACTACAGCCTGGAAGGCAGTGATTAAAGCTTAGAAGCCTTTCCTGAAGCCACAGCATGGTGGGCCTGAATCACTCCAGCAAAAGTTGTGCTATAATCAGTTTTCAGCCATCATGCTAAAATTCTGATCCTGCCAACCTTACTCACACCAGGGACTTTCCTTTGCCTGGCAAGAAGACCCATTTGCTGTGTTCACACATCACAATTGAGGCCTGAGCCTAGAATAAATAAAGGCATATGAAAGACACTCAGTGCTGCCTACATTGAAAAAACTTTGCCTAGGCATTTGAGTTTTTATCCAAATTGAGCTCATTCATTAAATCTTTTGTGGTTCTTATACAAGCAGGACTTAAAATATTGTCAACCACCTTCTGTAATTGAGTGCTTGTAATTAAATAGCCCCGATATTTGTTGAATTTGAGCTACCTTCCCTCACTCACAAAGGAAAAATAAATCTGGAAGAGATGCTTTGATATGTATTTTGTTTAACTAAAACCAAATTTTTAAGACCTACCCCATACACACCTGTTCACATCTGCTTAATTTGACAGTCAGTTATAATGATAAATTCCCAATCTAGCCTTCAAATATATGCAATCATTGTCCACCTTTAACAGCACGATTTCTTAAAAGGGAAGTGTTTCTTGTTACACTGGTCTGAAAAGGCCCACATTTCATCAGTTTCCTTACCTTACTGCTGATCTTTCCTAGCTTCAGGTTTTGCCAGTGCTTATGTTTTTGTAATGTACTTTCTTTTCCCTGGAATGGGAAAACATAAAAGAAGATAAGTCTGGGTTTGGCTTTTTTTTTTTTTGGTTGGGCTTTTTTTCCCCATAATATACATTTTGATTCAGACATCAAATTGGTCCTAATGCTGATTTTTTTGACAAAATCAATTGTACCAGCAGTGCCCCATCCTGCAGTGCTTTCCCCTTGACATCCTGGGCTGTTACACGTTCCTGGGCAGGCAAGCATTACAAGGATGCTGTTACACAGCTCTTGTTTAGTGTTTAGATCTTTAATATTTAGATCTTTAAAGTGTTTTGTGTCTACTTCTAGCAGGCTTGGTGCCAGTTCCCCAACAATGTAGCTGAATCAGTCACTTGGAGCCAATTCCATGACAGTGGGTCCAGCAGTCTGCTCTGGGTTTGTATCTTGTGAGTCCTGCAGCCTGCATGCCTCTTTGCCAAACAATGATACAATCAATAAGCTGCCAGCTCTTGGATCAAGGATGTATCCAAGATATTTTAGGCTTATCCAATTACTGAATAATTGTGTTTGCAATAACCAGCTCGTGTTCAGCACATTTGGTTATTAGAAGAAAGTTGATTGCCGCTGACTCTTTCAGTGCCAGTGCAGCCAGAGAAACTCTACTTTATTATGTCTCCACTAAGCTCAGAAAAGTTACCTCTGAGTGTTTTCCTATTTTTGGTGTCATGTAATGACATGCAGCTCATTCCCACTGCTGTCCTCCAGCGGGGTTAGAGTAAAGGCTTCAAAGATATTGGCAGTATGCCTCCAATTTCCTCTTCTCCCCCTTACACAATTACAGAGCTTTAAATGATAGTCCCTAAATTCACAATCAACTCCTGAAGCCACCCAGTGAGACAGCAGGATGTGGAGCTATTCCCAAGCACTGATGAGCACCGAGTGCTGTGCTCCCCGAGTCCCCTCTCCCTGCAGCCGACAGCAAATCAGTGTAACCCACCTGGCAGGTAAGGGTTCTCTTTGTTATGCAAACTGCTGTTTTTCAAGGCTTTTCACTCTGCAGACAAAGAAATAACCTGTAGACACTGCAGAAGGATAAAACCGTAAGAATTTTAGCCACTCTGGAACAGTCCTGCTTCGCTGAGTTCTTTGAATGCAGGTACAACTGCCCAAGCCATGTTAATATATGTTCAGGGTCATTCTTTTGGACATTTTGCACTTCCAAGGAGATCCCAGGATGCAACAATTAGATAGCATGATTTAGTCCTATGTTGATTTTCAGTCCAAAAGTTCAATAGGTCTCCTTTGAGAAATTCTAGCAAAATTTTCCTTAGGAATCATGTTTCAAATAGATTGTTCCACTCATGCACTTAGAAGGTAAGCATAAATGGGCTGCAAATGAAGCTGCATGGATCGAGTTTTTGAAATGTTTTTGTAACTCTTGATTTTCCTAGAAGGACTTTAGTCTTGAACTTTGAGGAGGAAATCTAAAAAAATCACACTGAATATGCTGGAACAACAAAAAAAATATTTACATGTTGCAGAGCAATATACATTCATTGTGAAAGGGTGATGAGAGCAGAAGCAAATATCCATGGGTCAACAAGTGAGCTTCAGTCTGTATCCAGAGGTGTGCTTCTTTATATAGAGCTTAACAGGAGCTCCCAGGAAACCAGAGGGTGAGCACAGAGGGTCTGTCACAGATGTCAGGGGTTTTCAGGGGCATTGGTGGTGGTTCAAAGAAGAGACAGATGCCTTTCAGTTAACAGCCAAAGGGAACCACATACCCTCCTTCCTGGAAACAGATAAGGTGCTGGGATAGTAGCAGCTCACTGTGCAGAAGCAAATAAAGGAAAGGATAAAAAAAAAAAAGTAAAGACAAAGGCAGTTTAAAACAAGTGGTAACATCACTTTTAATTTCTTTTTTTTTTTTTTTT
>VZTR01019750.1:946032-970658 GCA_013400775.1 Chaetops frenatus | reverse complement strand
CCACATAAAAGTACAGTATGTGGGATTCAAATAAACACAAGTGGCCTACTAATGCACTAACGTGTGTGTAATTATTTTAAAATCTGGTTGCACAACAATGAACTCTGCTTTTCATCTTAATCTCATGGAGGAGAAGAGATTTCTGTGGTCTTGGTAAAATGCAATCCACACCAGGCTTGGACTAGTCTGGCCACCCAGGTTTGCCTTTTCACATATCTGATAGATGTGTTTTGACAAGTTATATTAAGTACAAAGCAGGCCACCAGAGCAGCATGTGGAGTTGATATAGACAGAGACAGAAAGGCAAATAACTCCACGAACACACTTTTGTAGGCAGTATTTGCCATAACTGAGTATCCCCCCATACATCATATTACCACAGTTCATGAAGGAAAAAAAGTCAATGTAAGAAACAGGGTTTAAAGGCTTTCAAAAGGCAATATTTTATCCAGGATTTACAGTCTTTGCATCTCCCTTATCTGTGTCAGGTTTGTTTTATTTTTTTTTTTTAAGAGCTGAATTGTTAGCCTTGGTGTACCTTTCATTTTACACTGGTTCAGTTAAGGGGAATGTCATTCCCACTCCATCCTTCACTTTCTATTAATACCAGTGTATGTTTCATTTAGTCACTCCTCTGAAAACTGGTGCAGAAACTTCATAAGGGGAAAAAAAATGCTGGCACATGCACACCTGAATTGATTGCCCTTTTCTTTCACAACCATCTTGAGTACATCACCGTCATCCTCCAGAGCGCTCCTAAACAAGTTTTGGCAAAAGCAAAAACAAACACTATTTTACAACATCTTTGGATGCACTTCCAAAGTGCAAAACTAATTAATCAGTAGTCTCTGAGAGACTCAGCTAAATGTGGCTGCCTCTTTGACACTGATCTCAGCTTTGATGTGAGTATAGGAAGCATGTGAGCAACCCCCCTAAAAGACGTAATGGGTTTCAATAATTTATTTGTTTGGAAGGCGGGGGAGTAGGTGGTCAGCAGTAAGTACACAGCTAATCCTGCCTAGGCCCTCCTAACCACGAGGCTGTTTAACTCCCTGCTTCTTTGCACTGTGTCTGCACAAGATGCAGTGGGATGCCTTTCTTGGGCTGTCATTGTGCCAAGTTCCTTACAAAGCAGGATATACTTAAAGGACATGTATACTGTCAAGCCTCATAGAAAGACTGTTATTTTTAATTATTCATTAGCAACACCAGAGAGCTGCTAGCTCAACATATAGGCCTTTCCCCTTGCTTCGTTTAACTGTCATTGGTTTCCAAGTCAAGAATGTGTGTTCTAAGCGTTAGCTAGTCATTAGCATCATATTCTCCAGACACAATATAATCATCCTAATAATTGATTGTAGTGAAGGTAGTCACTTGTACCCCATACAATTCTCAGCCATGAACTTTGTCCTGTGCAGTTTATTATGCACAGAGAAGCATCTTGATGTTATAATCTATCTTCCTCACAAATTTACATCAAAGAGCAACAAGCTGCATTTTGCTCCTTCAAAACATACCCCTTGTATGATGCTGTAAAAGCACCTGCTTTTTCTGAAAAGCATCTTATTAACAAATGTGAAATAAATAAGAAAAATTCTCCAAGTGAAAGCATTCCTCATAGAGATTATGAATGTATGGAGAGAGAGAAAGTACACACAGGATTTTTCTTTGGTAATAAAACCTATTAAAATAAAGTAGAGTGACTTTTGTGTCACAAACAAGGAGGCTGTATTGATACTAGACTGATTAAGAACAACTGCCTGTAGAAGTAAGAGTAATCTACAATACTTATGTGATAAATACCTTGGGAAAAATGCGTGCTTTCCTTGTTGACTGGATCAATTTAAAATAATTTCATGTTCTTAAATCATTTATAAGTTCTACTGTTTTTCTCTCCCCCTACACAGACCTGTCTAATGCAATATATAGATAGTGAAACTTGGAAGTTTTCAAGATGTCTATTTATAAAAGTTTTAAATCTGATTTGCCACACAAATTCTCTAAGTCTAAATATAGTCCTCAAAAGGTGCAAATGAAAAGAGACAAAAAGAAGTCATTGAAATATTTATAAAGATGAGGGGAAAAAAAATTTATGGTAAACAGTAGCTAATTGTAACCCCATTTTCATCCTCTCCTGCCTCCAACTCAAAACCAATATGATAGCTGACCTCTGGAAGATAAAATGGGAATCTTCTGTATTTACTTGATAGATTAGGTTCATGTACAGAACTCTCATTACAACAGTGATTAGGCACTTATTTATATACAATGAATAAGTATCTTAGAAATCTGGGAAGTTTACTCATCTGTATTATACAGATACATTTTTTCACCATCTTTAAGAAAGAAAAGGCATTGCAGGAGTGTTGGACAACACAGTTGAGTGGATTGGAAAGATCTCAAAGAGGAGAAGTATCTTCTTGGAAATTTATTCAGCTCTTATCACAAGAAGGCAGAAACTCTACGAAAATCTTCAGAAACCAATCAGGTCACACGATGTCTACAAGCAGAATGAAGAGGATTTAACAAGTCACCGTTGCCAGTTCAGTATAATTCTGAAACCAGGATCTGAGTGTGATGGACACTGAAGTATGAAAGATGGGATAGTCACAGCTGAGCCAGCATGAACACCTTTCCTATAAAATGGGAGACAAGTCAGGAAAATTGGTAATGTTTACTCTGACAGAATGAGAGGGAATCTGAAATACTGATATCAAGAGTATTCATCTACTATGTGTCTCATATTACATCCTTAACTGGTTACTCAAAGATCACTCCAGTGTTTGCACATGCACAAAGCCTCAACAAGTTTATAAGCTGTATAATTTCTGAGTTAATCACCAGACACTCTTAAAACAGAAAGCATTTCTTTCTCCTGAGGACTCTCAGCAGTAGCTGTTATTTTTTGAAGTTGTCATTCAAACCAGATGTCATTCAAACAAACCTATTCATAACATCTTGAAATCTCTTTTTCCACTAATAATGACTAGATTTTTTTTTTTACCTTGTTCTTGCAGAAGGATAAATGTTTCTACCAGTTGTTGCACACAACAATGAGGCTTTAAAAGAGAGGTAGGAGGGCTAGTGGACTCAACGAGTCATAACATTGTATTTTACTGTAGATTTTGTGGTTGAAGGTGCATATGTCTTCCTATTAATAAAATACATATAAAATATAGTATGAAATAAATCATCATTTTGCAGATAAAGCAACACTGCCTACTATGGAGTTAATTTGCAATGTGGTAAAACATTAGGGTTACTATTCTGTCTAAAGCATTCTAAATAATTTTGTATTTTTCTCCTCTTAGTAAAACTTTTGGAAATGTGATCAACTGACATTGGGCAAGAGCCATCAAAGATAGATGGAATCTTTGACAGTTCTTTAGCCCTTGGTCACTGAAGACACCTTTAAGACAGAGTCAATTTTCTAGACCTGACAATAGAACCTACTTCTACATCTTCTTCCATACCCTTAGAATCTCCTCTCTCCCTTGGGAGTTTCATATTAGAAAGTACATTTCCGAATTCCATTTCGAGGAGCTGCTCCAATTCTTTTTCAGTGAACATCTTGTCAGCTTTACCAATTCACTGATCCATGTTTCTCATGCAAACCTAGAAAATGTATGCAGCACACTGTACATTCCCCTTTGTGACCATGGTTGGGCTTTCTTAACTGGTAAGTAGGTTATTATTTACATCTGATGAATGATTAAGTGCTCTGTAACAATGTTAAAAAATTGGCCTGTGTGGTCCAGCTGCTAGCTGAATTCAATTGCTTCTACTTGGGCTTGGTATGTGGAATATTTAGTAGTCTTCAGCATAAAAATCTTTGCTCAGGAAGGAAATGTAAATATTTTCTTATTCCTTACAAGAGAAAAAGGTCAAGTTTTCCTAAATTGCCCATATCATATTTCTCAATATTATAAACCTTATCAAAAGCTCAAATTTTTGTTGTAAAAGGAATATCCATTTATCCACAATAAATATATTTTGTAAGTGACTGTCTAGCATAATAATCCTCTGCTTTCCACTTTTGTCACAGTGTATAGTGTTTCACAGTGTGAACAGCAATAATGGTCATGTGTTCATATTGAGTAGATTCATTTTGGCAAGCCTTGTTAGTTGACAGGTATGTAATACACTTGCCTGGCGGCTTTGAGACCAGGTTTCAAACACAGCCTTCACAGAAGTGACTGAAAATCATTCAGCTCTCATAACTGTATCCAGTGACAAGTAACGTGAACTCAGCCAGGATGTGTGTGGGACCTGATGTGCACCAGCCAGGCAAAAGGGCTTCCCTCTACCCAGTGCTCTGCTATCTCTGACCATCAGAAGACACTTAAGGCAAGGGATTAAGGCCAGCAACGCATATCCATCTTTCTAAATATATTCATATCTTTCTAACAAGACATTTATGTGCCCAGCAGCTGTTCCCACAGCCTTTGCACTCAGTGTCCACTAAAGGAACTCAAGTCCCTCACATCCACAATAAGGGCACTGTACTAATTGTCAAGACTAACTGCCAAAAGCAGCAATTCTATCAAGCTGATGTCGACTCAGACATGGACTTGTCCTGACTGGGTTACTCTTTAACGCTGCTGGACACCTCTCACTGTAATGTTTTCACTGCTCACCAAAGAGTGCCAAATGTTGGCATCTCATTCATGCTTGTCATTGCCATGATATCACACATTAAGCTCTAAGAGGAAGAAAGGTTTCACCTTATTATATCACATACAAGGAAAATGTCAGTCATATGAACTCACGGTCAGAAAAGGAAAATTGAATTTATGTCCAACAGTCGATGACCCTGCAGGCTTTAGGTAAGATACTTAATTCTTCTTTTTGTCTCATCTTTATCCATGAAAAAATAAAATTATTAACTATAAATAAGAATATGTGTGCTAAACACTTTGAGGCCTACAGCTGGTTTACCATGTTTTAATCCATGGGCACAATGTACAGCACATGCAAGTAAGTTTATTTTTATTATAAGCATCTCAAAACCCATTTTATCCCCCCAAATGTTTTCTTTTAAGGAAAAAAGGATCATGCAGGTGGAGTGTCTCCCAACTCAGAAAAGAGACTCGTTGTGTTTTCACTTCATGGCACGGTGAGTAGCATGGATGAGGCATATTGCTCCTAGTTGTAACATGGTCATATCAACAGTGGTAGAGGATACTGAAAGGGCTGGAGGGAGAGTTCTCATTACACCAGCAAAGAAGAAGGAAGCTGTAGGAAGGGAAGAAGGTGGAATTTGGCTGTTCTCAGACTTTTATGTTGCTGTCCCTCACTACCTTACTTTAAAGCTTTCTTACTCAGATGGTATATTACTTTTTTAAATTCAGGTCTGACCTTTGAGGTTTTCAGGCCTTTCTAAGTCCTGCCACATCTGTTTCCTTTCTATTTATTACACATGTTCTTTCTTCTTTCTTTTTTCTCCCCAGCCTTGCATCAGTTTTCGCATTTTCAGAGTGAATCCTTCAAGATGTCTTCTTCCCTTCCTCCACCCCAATTCTCTGTGAGCTCACTGAATCCCAAGGAAACAGGAGATCAGGTCATTACTACTCTGCCCCAAGGCTTTCCACTTTATCTCATTGTATGTCAGTGTTCTCTGTGCTGTTTGCAACTCCACTCAATTAATTATCATATGCTGATTTCAGTTACACACTGGAAGTAGCCACAACATTTGATGGGGAATTATTTTTATTCCCCATTACCTTTTAGGCTGTCTCCTCCACAGTCAAAATAACAATCCCAGCTCTTCCTTGACACATTTGCCAATGAAAAAACTAAATAATCTGTAAAATAAATCATCTAGTGTGATTACACTTTAAGATTACTGAATGGTTGGGGTTGGTATCATTGACATTACTGTTAGTAACTTGACTACCATATCCTTTGGGCTAAATCAAGATAAATCACATTTTCCTCAGAGAAAGCAGCACAGAAAGGAAAAACATGACTTTCAAGTAAAAATACACTGTAGCACAGTCACCCTCTTTCCATGCTGCATCATTAAAGCCATAATTTTGGGAAACATAGGATGTCTATTCCTCATACTGATAGCTGTAAGCACATGAGGATTGTGTGTGTGTGTTCATTGCTACCTGTAGAAATTCTCTTTTAAATTACTTCTAATAGTCCCATGTCTTTTCTTTTTCTCTTAAATCACTGCAGTGCTCTTTACAGAAAAATACTTTTCTTCCATAAGTCAATAATGTTAATGAATGCCTCAATGTAGTCTTGAACCACACCAGAATAAGTCAGGGGAGCTCACTGAGACCCAGTGACATTATTTACAGCAGCTGAAGATTTGGGGGTTTGGGCCAGTGTAATGGTCTTGTTCCATCCAGCTAATTACTATGGAAACAAATACAAAAAATATGAATAACATTCATAGCAGCATGAATAGGAACTCACCGGATTTTTAATGTTGAATTATAACTGATTAGGCAGGTAGAAAATATTAGATATTCATGCATGTCGGGTAACCTGCATAGAGGCTTAGGTCCATATGGAAACTGTGAAGAGCATCAATCTATAATTTGTATTATTTATGGGATACAGAACTGAATTCTTACTCTTGGTCTCATCTGCCTTGAAGTTTCTTTATCAGGATTGTTCTGTGTAGCAGCTTACCCAGAAAAGATCCTTTACATACAAATTTGAGAACTTCATAACTCTAAAAGTACATGGTAGGGCAATGAACTTGGCTAAATTTCTTGTGAGGTATCTTCAAAATTTCAACATACATTCAAATGTTAGAACAAACATCCTGTGACTTGTCATGGCATCTGCATCAGTAAACAAATGCTCCAGAGAAGCCCTTGATTCTGATGGTGGGTGGAATCCAGGAAAATGTGCAAAGAAAATGTAACTTGGGACATTTTCTTTGTTCTTTATCTTTCACAGATTTTACACCTCTGACATTATAAATCAATAATAGAATACTTGTACAGATTAAGCATAGATTTATGCATGAAAGTTTCCCAAAGATTTAATGTCCATTTTTTTTTACCAGAAGTACATTTCAATAACAGGCCACTTAAAAAAAAATGGCTACCACTTAAATCAAGAATCAATTAGAAACATTAATAAAAAAAGCCCTGTTAACTTCCATTAGACCTTAAATGAGCTTTTTAATCTCCATTAATCATGCAGTTGTTAATCATTGTTTTTATCAAGATTGTAAAAAACAGGGATTTTTATTCCTTTCAAACAAATTAAAAATCAGCTTTGTTTAAAAACTGCAAGAAAACTTACGTATTAAATGAGGAGTGGAATGGAATTTCTGTGTTCAGTCACTTATTTTTCATGGACTAAGGTAAACACTGGTGGAAAACAGAGTAAGCTAGTTGGTAACTAGTGTGAAATCTTCATCTACAATGAAAACTCAAACCACAAAGCTATTTAAAAGGCCCTGACTCAAGACTGGGGCCTAAGTGATGTAGAAAATTACCCTACAATTTTGTCAAAATATCTTTATTTTTCGTAAGGGATAGCTAAAGCATTGGGAAATATAGGATTCCTCCCTGATTATGTCCTACTATTTCCTTCTAGAAATAATCACAGAATCAGAGGATCATAGGATGGTTTGGGCTGGAAGGGACCCTAAAGATCATCAAAACCCTAAAGGCTCAGTGAACTTGTCAGACCCAACTTGCACTAACTGTCCTACAGTGGTCACTGCCCACAGACCTCACGAGTGGGGAGAAGGCTGCTGGATTTTTAGGCAGGTTGAGAAGCCATTCCAAACCCTTCCTTTTCTGGGAATGATGTCACCTATTCTAATCCTATTTTCTTTCTGTGTGTCGTTATTTATGGCTGGCATTATTTGCATTAAAAAAATATATATGTATATAGAAAACTGTGATGGGTATAGTAGGCAAGGAATTAAATCCTTTTTAACATTTCCTGCATTCATTTTCTGTGTCTCTGATAGAAGATCTGTATCATCCACTGTGACACTGGCAGGCTGAGAAATGTGTAGGTGGAAATGAAAATACCCTGTGGGATTTTGGGGCTTGGGCAGTGCAAAGGGACATGGTACTTCTCTCTGTTAAAATTCTATACAGAAAAGCATTCCAATTTCCCTTTAATGTCCAGTCTTCCACAATACTCACCTAACCCTGGCCTTTTAGGCTACCCCACCCCTAATTAACACCAGCAGCAGCTCACAACAAAACAACTATTTATCCTGGACGTGAAAATTCCCACTTTAAAAAGCAGGGCTGGTGCTTCCCTCTGTGTGAAACGTTCATACACTCATGAAAACATCAGGCATTTTCTTCTGGCTTGGCTTACAAATATTCTCCCTCTTGCACAGGAGGGAAAGGGTACCTTGCACAAGGGCATCAGAGGGAGCCTGGGGGCAGCAGTGCCACGCGCTGGAGAATTCCCTTGGGGCTCTTCAAGACAGGCCACTGGAGGAGGAGGTGACACAATGCATTCAGAGAGAGTGGAGGAGTGCTGGCTGAATAGATTCTTATGCATTCTCTGTATTTAGTAATACCCACATATTGGCATTGACATGAGTTTCAGAGGCAGAAGGGTTGAGATGCAACGTGGCATTCGTAGCGAAGGCTGATAGGAGCAAAATAGGAACAATACCAAATGGGACATCATTAAATAATATTATGAGATAAAGTTAAATTTACTCAGTAGGGGGGAAAAAAAAAAAGTTCTCCTAAGAACTGTGTTTCAAAGACTGACATTTCTTTGCTTGGCACATTCCAGCAATGACTGAGAATTGAACAAAGACATTGCAGCCTAAGAAGATCAGGGAGCAGAATATTACACTTCACTTTTTAATGCCTGAGTGAGTTTAGTGTGGGCTGAAGGTAGGAGCTGATAAAGCAAGGAGGTGCTATGCAACCTTCAGTCAAACACACTCTGTTTCATAACTAACAGAGGCCTCCTCAGGTGCTCCTGGTCTTTCTGGCACAGAACACGGCTGTGTGCAGCTGTGTGCAGGAAGGACCAGGTCATTTCTCTGGGGTGCTTACTCTGGCCAGAACAGAGATCTCCACCTAAGAAATGAAAGGTCCTGATAGCAATAACCTGAGCCATCTAGACTGTATATAAAATCTGTATTTTTCAGATTTTATGAGCTTGTGAGCTTGATTTTCAGCTCCTGATGAAGGCTGGAAAAAACACATATGACCACTTGTTTTTGATATGTCTTGTTGGTGTTATTTACCACACCCTGATATGTTGTGATATTTTGTTGTGATTGCTTGGCCTCTGCAAGCTGGGTGTTACCAAGCATATTCAACATTCCCTGTCCTATCTGAGTTAGAGATTTAAATGCTAATATAATGAGTTCTGCATGAAACAGAGATTGCCTGGCACCTGGGCAATCCTTTACCAGCAAGGTGTTAGGATCTCTCTTCCCTTTGTATCTGTCTTTCATTACTCTAACTAGAAGATTTATGCTACTGTCCAGTAGCGGGGTGACTTATTTAGTCTTCTACTGAAGACAAGTGAGTGTTCAGTGGTTTGCTAACTATTCACTAGCACTCAGGAGATGCCATCCTATCTCACTCACTATCAAACATTGCCAGTTTGGAATAGGACACTGTTCAGTCTAATTTGGTAGCAGTTTTCTGTGCTCCTTTCTTCACAGTGGTTCACCCCACTCTTACCTTGCCCTCAGCTGCAGCTATTTGCACTTGTGCCAAGAGTGGATGAGGGCAAAATGCAGTTTGGGATGGTATGAATTCATATGAACTTTCTGCTGAGGTAAAAAAAAAGTCACAACCAAGGAAGCAAAAGTAAATACAGCCTTGTCTCTTTCTTGGGAAAGACCCTGGGAAACCAGGGGAGCCAAACAGAGACAGCTATTGGCCCTGGGAAAGGCTGGTATTGAGTTTTTCAGCTCTGTCTTCAGACATCCTTTGAAAGCAATATCTGAAAATGAGGTAGTTCATAAAAAAGTATCAGAAAATCAGAGTTCCGTTGTTGTGGAAACAAAATGGGTGTCTTTATTGAAAACCTCTGGTCTTGGTGCAAAAGTGCCAAGAAAATAACTACTCATAAAGGTCCAATTGAAATGTTTTCTTTTTACACTTGCATTTTATTTTGTACCTTACACAGCTCAGTCTTCTACAATTCATCTGAAATACACCTTTGAGTTTCCCTGGAAGTTACTGCCTTCTCAAGTGAGGTATTTGCACTGCCTGCAGCATGCATCCAGCTTGGGTGAAACTCCTTTTGGAGTCATTCTTACTGTCCAAATAGGCAACTACACCCAAAAGTTGCATGGTTAACATAAAAAAGGCAATTATTTCCAGGTTTCTGCTATCCTGGTTTCATGTTGCCAAAGGTAATGAAATTGTGCAGCCCCAGCTGGCTGGATTTGGTGATGAAGGTCTTGCACTCAGAAACCACCAACTTTTGGTCTCCTGAGAAACAGCCATTTCCAGAAATTTACCTGCCATGAAAGCTGCTTGGAATGTTAGATCAATTCTTTTTCCTTCAGTGAAGAAGGAAGTTTTTAAAAATTAATTTGTGCATAGATTTTCATTCCATATTTTCTCAAATCCAAGTAAATTGTTTATTTTATTATTTGAAACAAAATATAAAAATATATTTTTCTCCTTGTGCCTTCTCTTTTCTCTCTACCTTTCTTATGGAGGAAAAAAAAAAAAATAGTATCCAAAAAAGGAAACTTAATTGAAAAGTCACTTTAGGAAAGAATCTTTATCCATTTGCAAAAGACCATTTTTGATAATCTGTAAAGGGAACTATGATGACCACTTATTTTTATCCTGTGAAATAAAAGACAACTCTTTTATCTCCAGTTCCAGCACTGTACTCTGCCCAAACTGTTTAGCCCACTAACAGATTCAGCAATTCACCATGGGTTTCTTTCTCTCTCTCTCTTTCTTTCTCTTTCTTTCTTTCTTTCTGTCTTTCTGTCTTTCTTGCTTTCTTGCTTTCTTGTATTCTTTCTTGCTTTGTTTCTCGCTTTGTTTCTCGCTTTGTTTCTCGCTTTGTTTCTCGCTTTGTTTCTCGCTTTGTTTCTCGCTTTGTTTCTCGCTTTGTTTCTCGCTTTGTTTCTCGCTTGCTTTCTCGCTTTCTCGGTTTCTCTCTTTCTTTCTTTCTTTCATTTATTTCCTATTTTCCTGCCAAAATAAAAAAGCCAAATGCATTCTGAAGCAAAAATGTCAGATGTTCTTGCTTAGACACTGACCTTTGACAAGCAATGTGTTTGTTCTGGGCTGGTTTTTTGTGAGACAAAGTTAAAGAGAAGTGGTGACTCGAGAAGGGCCACTGTCGGTGTCTGGTGGAGCCAAACAGCAGAGTTCTGGCACACCCACTCTTATCTGAGCCTCTTATGCTCTGCAAAATAAAAATACATAGGGTGAAAACCAGTCTTAATATTCAAAACCAAGATTTGACTTTTTGTGCTCAAGGTGCATTGAAATGATGAGAAAAAACACCTCCAGGAACCTTCCTCACCTTTCATACCTGCCCCTCTAAAAGCCTCTGCTGAATTGATGGTCGCTACAAAGTACAGTTGCATGCTTTGAATGGCAGAAGTACAATGTCTTATAAAGTTATAATCAGGCTAGATCTCACTAATCTGGGTTATAGCTCAACTGTGAAGGCTCTTTTGAGTAAAATCATTTCTTTATTAATGAGATTCAGCCCAATCTCGCTGATAAAAATTACTTTAAAAGATGTCCCTTTGCTTCTATTCAAATGAATGGGAGAAAACGGTGGGTGTTTTAAGAGCTGTCTTCCTGTCATATCAGGATGGATCTCATTAGTGAAGGGAATGATTTTACCAGGAAAAAGCTTCTACAATGAGAAAACATAGCCTAGCACAGATGAGCAAAATTCAAGTTTAAAATAAAACCCCTTAAAAATCATCTCACTGCTTGCAATCAATAATAGGAGAAAGGACATTTCTTTCTCTTTTTCTAAAAAAAAAAAAAAAAAAAAAAAAAAAGTTTTTTTTTTGAGTTGAACTGGACAGGATCTTATTAATATAGGAACTATTTTACTTAAAACAACTACCAGAATTATTCTACTGTGCAACATAGATTAATCAAATCAAACATGATTGTGGGGGGAAGGAAGAAACTGATTTAAGAAATAGACATGGGGGGGATTATAATCCACAGATATTTTTAAAGAAGCTGTCATATATTTGCCCAGGTAAACTTTTAAACCAGTGCTTTGAATGTCAGATAGATATGACCAACCACAAGTGACTGACAAAAAAGGCAAATACAAACAGTGTTAGACCACACAGAATTCACCATAGCCTGATTATCCTTCTCTTTGGATGATTAGCAGGAAAGGCTACAAAAGCCATATAATTTTAGCCATTCTTGATCCTTCTTGCTATCAAAAGAAAGACAGTTTCAGCTGGGTCCTGGGCTGCAGTCAATGTGGGAACCTGTGCTTTTTCCTTCTCACCCTTCCTTGGGTTCTGACATTCAGCTAAAACCTTGCAATGAGGTCTCTCAATTAGCATTGCTCTGAATGTGAAAGACAGCATTGATAAAGAGCCTGTGGTGAAGGAGTGGACACGATTACCATTAATCCCCAAAGCACTTCCAGAAGAGAGGAAAGGCTGGGAGGGTGCCCTGCAGATTTGCACTTCTGAGTCCTATCTGGACAGGAGCAGGAATTTGGAGAAAATCTCACACCCAGCTCAGAAAATCACCCAAGCCTGGAAATACCTATTTGAAGAGAAACTAAGCATAAGAGACTGGGTGTTTTTCACAGACTGTGATTGGCATGGCAGGATTAGACAGACAACAACAGTGCCTGCAAAATCACATCCATAGGCTTGTACAACCTTTCTGGTTTCCTACCACAGGGCTTTTCTAATATTTTGATGCCTTTATTCTCCTCTCATGACACTCCTCCACGAAGCAATATAGCCAGCTGCAGGTACTTATCCAAGCTGCAAACACAAACCTAGACAGGAATCAGCTTTTGATTCAAATAGCCCTAAATTAATTTGAATCACTGTAAGATTACAGACACCTGTGCCCATGGATGCCTTTTCTGGCCCTGAAACTTTCGTAGAGATTTCTCAATGACTCGGTGCAGCAGCAGATCCAGAGGTATGGAAAGATCAGCATGGAAGTCTGTGTTCACCAGAACCCAGCTTGTGAGGTGTTTTAAGATTAATTTTTCCATTACCATCACATATCAAATATTAATGTAATAAACACTCAAGGTTTTTTTCAGCGTGCTTAAAATAATTTCTGATCAGCAGATTACTGAACATACTTGGAATTTAGTACAAGCTAATTGCAAAGAAAAAAAAAAGTGGAAAAACCAGATTTTGTGTGAGGCATGTTTTAATTTTTTTTTTTCCATTCAAATACTGTCAGATTCTTTGACATATCTACAGGCTGGAATTTCAGTACACCTTAATATATATACTCCACTACGTTTACAGTCACAAATTAACTCAATAAAATACTTTACAATAGGTAAATTTAAATTTATTTTTATCTCTTTCATATAAATGCACACATTCAAGCACACGAAAACCCACCAGCTTATACGTATGTGAAACTCTATAGTGATCTTTTATTTTAGCCCACCTCGAGGTGGGCTGGACTTCCATCATTCCCATTTTTATATATTCTGAACATGTTAAAACAAATCTGTCCATGTCAAAAAAGTGAATGCCATGGACTTTATCTTTCCGGATGAGAAAGCTGCTCTGAGGTCTGATTGCAGCTATCTGAAATGAAAACACTGTAGGTGTATCCCACATTAAATGTTCAGCTTGAAGCTAGCAGTTAAGCACGTCACATGCATAATAATATGATGGGCTGAAGTGACAGAGTGCCAGCTTCCCACCAAAAATTAAAGCAACAAACACTGATTTCTGCCAAGGATACCGACTATAACTTTGCACAGGGGCTTTGGGAGATGAAAGCATGGGCTCCACAGGCAGAAGGATGTACCAGGGGGAGCAGAGGAGAACACAGCTGGCTGAGGAACAGACCTGCTCCTCTGCTGGTCTCAAGTGCTACCAGGCTATTGGGACACAAAGCACAGAGAGCACTCTGGACCTTATTAGCACAAGAGGTTTGGTAGACAGGATGCCTTGGAAGGGCAAACAGAACTGTGGGGACTTAATCGAGATAGCTGAAGGTTGAATCAAGGCTTTACTGGAAAGGAAAATCGCATCAACTTCTGCAAGCCAGAAATACTGTTAAAATGCATGAGTTTACTTGTGTGATTATTAACCCAATCATGGCAGTAAAAAATTATTAACCTTCTTAGAATAGTATATAAACGTGTGTAATTCACAATAAATTCAGATTCTGACCACAAGCAGCCAGTCTCTGTCTCTCTGCATCACTGATCCCAGGCGGAGCCAGCTGTCTGAAACATCACATCATGGCTAAGGAGCTCACCAAGTTTTAAATGGTGCAGCAAGTATAAAGTGGAAGTAAGAATGGCTGAGTCTGTTTAAAACAGTTAGTTTCAGCCCCTTTCACTGAAATAAAATTTAATGTACTCTTGATTGGGTCTTGATACTTGCTGAAGAACAACCAGGCATGTTTGGTGCACCAGAAAATGACCTTCTGGGGAATCTCAGCACCTATTCCTTCCATGGAATTTTGGTTCTGTTCAACACTCACATGTAGGACCTCACAAGGTTTATCAAGTTTTAAAAAGATGCTATTTAATTAGGTTAATATTTTATTTATGTTACAGCTTCCCCCTAGTCATGTCTAACAGAGGTTCTGCTTACAATCTTGCCAAATACCAAAGAACAAATCAACAGAACCTAAATATACTTTTTAAAAAGATGTTGTTTGGATAAAATTTACATTTGAAAGTCTAAATTTGCATTTCTCTCTATCCTCCCAAATATCAACTTATTAAAAATAAAAGTTTCCAAGACATCTTTTGGAAGCAAAACTTTTCTTTTATTTTTAGAATGAATTAAACACTTTTGCTGGTACATGTTTTATATAATTTTGCTGCAATACATCCTAATTTTAGTTATCATGGAACTGCAAATTTTCATTCTTCTTAAAGAAGAAAAGGGACATTGTTTGTAAACAAGCAATCCCACAAAATAAATACATTTTTGCTAAAAGCTGAAAACAGCCAAATCTCATAAAAAGGACTAGTCACCAATCAGAGGTCTTGCTCCATCACATACATGAGTGTTAATTGGAGCAAGAGATCACCCCAAAAATCCACATAAATCCACTCCAATACATAGTTGTAGTACACAGTGCTGATTCTCAGGAGTGAATCTCAGGTGTTCCAGTCCTGTCATGCTGCCACAGGACTTCACCCTGTGACTACTGGATGTAATACTTTCAGGAAAGGATTTGCTTTTCAGAAAAAGAGAATATTCCAGGGCCATTGAAATCTAAGTAAAAGGGAGTAGTAAAATGTTTTCTGTATTCCTAAGAAACTAACACACACATTGGCCTCTTAGATGGTCTTCCATGTTTTCTATGTATCCATCACTTGTGCCAGTAATAAGGTAGATCTTCTTATAAAATAAGGTATAATATGATAGTTTTGGCACTTTATTGGTCAAATATAAATGAGAAATAGTGTTCTCTTTTACTTACAGCAAACAAAGAAGAAGACATTTAAAGTCTTGTGGTTTTGCAACAACTAAAATACACAGTAACCAAAATTCAGCAGGACCAAGTGGGCAGCCCACATGCTGCTTTATTGCTCCCAGAAGGGAGCTCTGAGAAGCCAAACTTCTTTGCTCTCTGCTGTGGGCCCCTAGGTGACCAGGATCCCGTTCTCATCTCACACATCCCTGATTTAAGGCACTGAAAACCTGACGTGTCTGGTTGCTGGCAACCCACAGGGAAAAGCAAATTCCAACCTCAAGCATTTCCTTGGAAAAAGCCATGCCAAAGATCAGTCTCTGTCAGCAGAAGCACTGCAGCTCTCAGTACTTTTCTCACTGGCACAGAAGCGTTGTCGTTCAGCAGAATCCTGCACTATTCAGAGAGTTGTGTGCTGCAGTGCTTGCCCTGGCTGTATTTATATCCCTGCCAGGTCATGCACAGGTTTTGCCCCAGGAGGGTACCCCAGCCCAGAGCCCAGGCACTCCAGAGGTCAGCACAGTGCAAAGGGGCACCCCTGGGGGGGTTTCCTAGCATAATCTTTAGTCCTGGCAATGTTCCTCTACCCCTCCTCCTCGTGATGCTGCTGTCTCCAACTCTGTCTCCTTTTCTGTTCAAAGGACAATCATGGACAGTCACAGTCTCCATGGAAGCTTCTCTGACAAGTGCCTTCTAGAGCATTTAAAGCCCTAGAGCAAGACTTGCTTTCCTTCTGCAAGGGGATGGGTTGTGAACACTTTGGTTGTCTCCAGCCATGCCAGACAGGATAGGTCAGAGCATATTTTGTCAATTGAAAGCAACTCAAACATCAGAGCAAAACTTCCAGCATTCCCTCCTGCCCTCCTGTACACTCAGGGGATATTCCAGAGGGACTGACAAAGGAAAAAAAAGGTTTAACAGTTTGGTAAGCTAATTTCAGATCTGCTGCTAAAGGTACTGTAACGAGACAAATGGGCACAGCTATTTTATCCTCTCTGGCTCATTTTCTGATTCGTGGGTTCTCAGATGGGTTGCTAATTTCTGCTCTGGTTTTCTTCTTCTAGGAGCTCTCCAGATACAGCATCATGCAGACCTCTTTGCAATAGCCTCATTTGTAATGTAAGCAGAGCAAGGGTAACTGCAGTCAAGCTCACACATAACAGAAATGCCTGCACCTGTTCTAAATGCAAGTGAAAAAAATAGCTTGGTTGGCAAGACACTACACATGACCCAGCAATGTGTGTCTGCAGCCCAGAAAGTCAGCTGTGTCCTGGGCTGCATCCCAAGCACTGTGGCCAGCAGGACAAGGGGAGTGATTCTGCCCTTCTCCTTTGCTCTGGTGAGACCCCACCTGCATTTCTGCATCCTCAGCATAGCAAGGACGTGGGCCTGTGGAGCAAGTCCAGAGGCCAGACAAATCCAGGGGTTAGAGGGATAGAGCACCTCTCCTGTGAGGAAAAGCTGGGAGAGTTGGGCTTGCTCATCCTGGGGAAGAGAAGGCTCTGGGGAAACCTTATAGCACTTTCCAGGTTACAAGAGAGCTGGACACGGACTTTCCATGAGGGTGAGTAGTGATAGGACAAGGAGGGATGGCTTTAACTGAATGAGTAAATTTGGATCAGGTGTCAGGAAGAAATTCTTTACCATGAGGGTGGTGAAGCAATGGGACAGGTCTTTCAGAAAAGTTGTGAATGCCCCACCCCTGGGAGTGTTCAAGGCCATTTGGATGGGGCTTTGAGCAACCTGATCTAGTGGAAGCCATGGGAATGAGATGGTCTTTAAGGTCCCTTCCAGCAGAAACCATTCTATGATTCTCTTAACCTGACTGGGGCTGCTCTGCAAATCAACAATTCCTGCCTGTGCTCAAGCAATGCTTTCAAATCAGGAGTATGTCTCATTTCATCCTTTCTGTATCTTAAGATATCATTTATTCTTTGTCTTTTTGCATGAGGCTCAGTCTGAGAACTCTTCCTGGACTGTTCTAGCCATCTTCTTGAACTTCTGAAGATGTTTTGCAAACCATGCTGATCTGCAGGGCTAAAAATAGGGAAAATTCAACCACTTATGTCCTTCTGTCTATGTAAATAAGCCAGGACATACACTTTACCTTCCTTCTCCTATATCTACTAATCTGCAATGTCTGGATCTTCCATTAAATGTCTCATAATTTCCATCTTTTTAATATTACACACAAATAATTTTAGTACTTAAAAATTAAACTGTCACAGAGAAAAGATGAAATTGTGAAAGCAAAAGGAAAAAACAAACTCAGAGCTATAAACAATGATACTGTCTGGTCTCAAACATAGTGATAAAAATGCAGCTTATTTTTCCCTTCCTCAGTATATGATAAGCATTGCTTCCAATTAATTGTGCAGCATGTGTAGCAATCCAAATTATGGAGGTGATCAGGTAATTCCTGCCCTCCATCACTCCAACATAAATCTGGTTTTGTGTCCTGGGAGGGACTGCTGTGAATTTGTGCTAGAAAAACTAAGAATAGAGTTTGAACCACTGCCATAAGAAGAAGCAAAGAACCAAACAGAATGTTATTAAAATGTCAGTGTTCATTTCTGTTCTTAATATCTGTGTACAACACCCCTATTCCTTCACAAAAAGGAGCTAGAAGGTCACTGTCATTTCTGGTCTTGAAGACATGTGTCACTCATTTCCAGCCTCTTCTGATATTTGACAGTATGGACCTGCCTGGAGCACAGCAAGAATAAAGGATGACACAGCTCACTGAACAAAATTTCATTAACAATTTTCCTCCTACTCAAATAAGGGTTCACCCCTGACCCTAAAATGTAGAGTTTGCTACAGAAGAGGCACTTGCAAGGGCTTCAGTTAATGCAATCCAGCCTTCAAAAAAGCCAGGTCTCTGTCTTGGAGGAATGCTTGAATTTATAACAATCTTTGATAAAATACTACATAATCTGTAAGAGAAGAAATGGGCTGCTTCAGCAGAATAGGTCATGTTTTTCATTGTCTAGTCTGATCTGAGTTTATTTCACCAAGTGAAGCTAAAAGCAAGAGTTTCCAGTAAAAACCACTGCATGTCTATCAGCTATATTTGTGTGTTCATACTCAGGTCATAACTAATAGTTCACTCAAAATTTGCAGATTAGATGCTACGTTTCTTTTGGTGAAACAAGAAACTCCATTAACAGTTTAATTACTATCTTGTCCAGGACATTTTTTGTTGCACTAAGAACTGATACTTTTTTACTCTAACATGACCTCTTTGAATGCTACAGCTGGTACTTGTCTTGACACTTGACACAGATTTTTCTTCATAACAAGCAAAGTTGCTGGGGTCAAGCAGCTTCTAGATTCATCAAAATGGTTTCTATTTTAAGAACTCTATATGACTGTCTATATAGCCTAATGCATGATGTGCTATAACACATTACATGGTCATTGATGTTTCATATTCTTACTAAAGACATAGCATGAAGGTTCAGTTGGGTGAAATCATGACACTCGTCCAAACTCATAAATATTTGGTTGAAAAAAAGACTCCCAACCTTAATATTTCTACATTTGGGGAAATTTTGGTTTTGAACTTTGTGGATTAAACCAGCCTCTAATATTAAATGTCACTGCTCGCAAAAGTAATATATTCTACTCCACCTGCCCAGACACAAACTAAGATGATTTTAAAGCATTGATGTGGCAAAGAATGTTGTATCAGCAGACAATGCTCCTCTGTACAGTAAAATATGTCCAGAAGACAAAGTCCTGTCACAATACTTTTAGAGTTTCCACTCTGTAAAAAAAGATTAATTTCCATGATGGTCTAACCTGTTCTATAGAAGCATTTCGTAGAATCACTGAATATCCTGAGTAGGAAGGGACCCATCAGGATTAAAAAAAAAAAAAAAATCTAAAAAAATATATCTACTGGCTTCTATTGATCAGACAGGTGGGTTACATTGTCATAAAAAGAAATTAGGTTTGAGAAGCAGGACTTTCCTCATGAAGCCAGCCATGCTGGCTGTGAGCAATAACTGTGTTGTCCTTCAGAGGTTTTTCAATAGCTCACAGGTATTCCTTATGGCAGGAAGGGGTAGTACCAACCATTTCTTGAGAGAAAAAGTAAAATAAAGCTTCGTATTACTTTAATAGTTTGTTTAAATTTAAAATACAGCCTAAAGACAGTTGTAGTGTGGGAGTATGGTCATTTTAAGCAAGTACTGTCTTATGTTGTTCTTGTTTGTAATGTTCTTAGTAACTGAGAGGAGAGAGCTGTGACTGATAAATAATCAATATCTACAAGACTATATAAATAAAGCAGAATATTAAGATGAAAGAAGTCAAGAATCAAAAGACATTTTGATATAATTCCCAAGGAATTAGATATTTCCTTTGTTGACAGACCTTTTTTAAAAATCTGTCATCTTTCTAACCAATACTTATAGTTATTAAGAGCTGCTCTAGCAGCAAGCAACTGAAAGAATCTGACACAAGGTTAAGTTTCTCTTATTGATATTTCTAAATATTAGAGATAGGGATACTAATTTAATTTTAAAGTTCTATTCTTTCATTAAAGATTATATTAATGTAGAGAGTGCTTAGGAGTCTTAAACTATGAGATAAGGCTGTATGGGGGAGATCTCTTCAATGTGGGCGACCTGTCTCCCAAATTCAGTTCTTATACTTCATCTTTTAATTTATTCAGAACGCCTTTGCAATTCACACCCTCTGATCTTCTCTTGTATAAATCACACTGGCCCTCCTTATTCCTTTGATATACTGGTACCTACCATGAGGTGCCCAGAAATGAGACAATAGTGCATCTTCCCATTTTATCATCTCAAGTGCACTGCACAAGATTTGTACTTTGGATTAAAACTTAGTCCAAGGAGTGCAAAAGCCAACAGTTTCAGGGCTTATATTTCTCTTGCCCTAGTAAATGGGGCTTAGGAAAGCTTTGAACTCCACAGAGACAGATAAAGAATGTAGAGCACATTATGAAAAAGAGATCTCTAAAACAGTTACAAAAAAGATATCAATACGTTTACTCCAAGTCTGTTTTCCTTAAACAATATTTATAGAGAACAAAGAATTCTTCACTTTCCCTCCATTTTTAACTAAAATAGTTACAGTGTTAAAAATAGAAAGGGCACATAATAGTTTCTTTAAGGTAGCCTAGAAAATTAAGTCTGCAGCTCTGACTGTGGGTAAAAAATCTTGATCATTTCCAAGGAAACTGTGGTTGTGTTCCTCTGGCTGCTGGTCACTTTTTGTTTCTGTCCAGAAGGTTGGTGACCACTTCTCAGTGCCTGTCTAGAACCTCCAGAATAGATTTACTGCCCCAGTACAGACTGTGACTTCCATACACATAGCATTTAGTGAGGATGCTAAACTACAGAACTGGCCCTTAATTGCATTAGCCAGCAAAAAAAGGAGGGCTTTGGAAGAGTGGCTTACAAAGAATTTGGATCCAGAACACTCCTATAAGACTCCATGCCTTCCACATTGTCCTCTGTCTTTTCTCCTGTTTACCGTGCTTTTTTAAGTTTATTGTTTACCTGGGAAGAATATTCAGTCAGAACCATGAAATACAAGTGATCATCAATGTTTGCCAATAACCAAAGGGTAGCAAATAAGGCATTAGCTGCAGAACACCAGTTACCAAATGCCTGGAGAGTGCCCAGTCTGGCTGTAAGTATCTATTCCTTTTCTCCCCTGCTGTCATTTATGTCAATCTTCAACAGATTCTGTTTTACTATGCAGTGGATTACACCCAGAGCTTATGGATATGAATATGGGTTGCTTGATTTGCTCTCTCTGATCGTGCTCCAGTGGTATTAACACTTGGGGTCAATCTGGATTATCCCATGTTTAAAGATGGCAATTAAACACTTCAATCCTTAATTTCTGAGAATTTCTTCTTGCTTATATGAGGAGCTAAAGGAATTGTTCATGCAGACTTACTTTGCCAATTTCTTGTTGCTAGTGGCCTGGGTAGTGGTAAGGGAAAAAAGAAATAAGATTGTTTCACAAGTATTCTCCCTTGGATCTGAACAACTTCCAAGGAACTTAAAAGTTGAACGGGTGATTTCACTTTTCAGAGACATTTTCTCCTCCTGTGTTGGGACTCCACAGTCAAAATTAGATAAGATGCAAACCTAAAGCAAAGTCTGGAGTTCAAATTTTACCAGTTTGGTGTTTAGAAAAGAGCCTGGTTTGTCATCACAGGAGGTAAGGGTGACTGCATGTGAAACCGTCTGGGATACCACCAAGTGAGAAGGAACTTGGGACCCACTTCCAAGCTGGAAGAAAAATGCAAAGAGAAGCAGGAGGCTATCTTTAGCATGCCAAGTGCATTAGATGAAAAGATGAGATCATCCAAAAGGTAAAGGAGACTTTCCTCTAAAATATATGTCTCTGATGTCATGAAGTAGCTGGTGTGAAAACTTGCTCGATGTGTAGTAGCTCAGATATTTTTGTTCTCTATTTATTTTTATCCTCGGTATGTTAACTAGGAAGACAGTGTCAGAGCTACACAAAATGAAGACACTTTGAGTAAGAAAAAATATTATGAAAAATATAGAAATTATTGTGAGAAAGACTTTATTTAAAATATTGCTAGAGCCCCTTTCTAAATACACTGGTTTAGAAGTTGGGTCCAGTCAGGATTAAATACAGCAGCTTCAAGGGCCTGGGCAAAGTGGGTGGAGGATAAATGAAGGCAAAATGCCAGCTTAGACTCACTGTGTGTGACCTTCCCTAGGACCAGGCTATGAGTTCCAAATTTGACCATAGTTTTCTGTGCTTTTTTGAAGGCAGGGATTTTTATATATAGAAAGAGCTTTAAGATATAACTAAGTGGAATAGAGTACATATTTCCTCTGTATTAAGAACAACATAAATCAGTGATTTTAAAGATTACATTATTCTTTTCTCAAGTGGAAGAATGTGTGACCAGATAGCAGCCACATGTCAGTACCAATGTTAAATTTACCTTCCCAAAATTTGTTTCCCAAACTCTGACAATATGCAAGAAACACAAACTACCCAATGTTGAAAACAGACCATACAATCCTAGGATTCCAAGAGGCCATAGTTCCTACAAGTACTTAGCCATGAAGGTGTTAATCAGTGTATACACTGCCTCATCTGCATCTAAGAAGCTCTGCAATTAAAATTAGAACTTTTATGTCTGATCCCCAGCTTGCTGCTATTCAAAGCTCCTATCTGCATACACTGGGGATGGAAAAGGCCTTTTGAAAGTAAATAATTGGAAAAATTAGAGGGATTTTCGAAGATTGCAGAGCTTCCCTTTAGGACCAGTCCAGGAGCCCTGTCCTTCTGTCAAAGTACAAATTACCCCCATATGGTGATGTCCGTTCTCTCAGCTGTAATTTATTCATTATGCAGAGTGCCAAATACCAAATGGTGAAAGCACAGCAGCAGAACAATGAAACAGGCTTGGGAAGCTAATAAGTGTCCAATCAATGAGAACCTAATGAACTATAACATGTAATACTTTATAAGGCATTCAAATTAAAAAGGGGAAAGAAATCAACAATGATGCAATATCAATTTACTTATTCCTAGTCTAATCAAACAAAATAAGCATCATTCTCCAAAAATACAGTCATAACTGACATTTGGGGAGGGGGAATGAGTGGAAGATAGGATCAAGCCAAAATTCCTTTAAGGACATAATTAGTACTAGCCAACTGTCCTTATATAATGTAAGCTCTTTGCACCAAATTCTGCTGGTGAGGTAGTAAAAAATGGTAGGGATTTTTTCCAGTCCACAACCTTTTCCACTCTATCCCAAAAGCCTTATTTGAATTCCATTACCATGTTTGGGAAAAAAAAAAATCTTGAATCTGATTGTGTAGAAATAGTAATAATTAATAGACCTTGGACAAGGTAACCCCAGGAAGGTGTTCTGTCTTTCCTAAGCAGCCAATAGGCAGAACATCTTCTGGATAGAGCTGTTTTCATTTCAGTGCTGCCAAGGAAGCTATTAACTCCTTCCCCAAAAGGAGGAGGTGATGGCAGGGATCTGGGTATCCTGTCTGACTGAACCCTTCACTGGCTTTTGTGTCTGCTGGGCTGCTCAGTCAAGAATCTCTGTTCTTCAGCCTTCTTCCACTGAGACACCCATCTTTAAATGAGAAATTTCAATTAATGTGTCTCTAAATAATTGTTTCTATGTATTTTTTTTAAAAAGCTTGTTGTGGGCTTTTTTGTGGTCCTTGATGGTTTAGGATTTTTTTTTGTATTTTAAGTACCTTTAATCCATCTTTTATTGGCTTCTGTTGCCTTCCCTGACAGAAAAGGTGCCAACAAGATGGTTTGTTCCTGACTCAGCCAGCTACCCATATTAGCAATTCTCACAGCAGTTGCCAAGGATAACTGTACATCCTCCTCTTTGAGAGTGGCTGTAGTTTTCTTTTTCCACAGCAGTTGAAGTGTCTTCTGTGTTTCCTGCTGCTCCTGTTCACATGTGATAGTGGTTAGTGTCAGCTTCACTATCTCTCCATTTCTTCTTCTGTGTGAGCCTCTTCCCTCTTATAATTTTCTACATTTAAAAGAATTTTTTTAAATCCCTAATTTTTTTTTATAATGCTGTGCTTAAATTTGATGAAAGCCATTTTGGTCTCTGGGCTTCTGCTTCCAGCTCTGCCACTGGTCACAGGAATGAAGTCTCTGGGTTGCATTGCAGGAGCCTTGTCTGTGGCATGGTGCTGTCTATGAAGGCAAAAACCCAAATCATGTGTGACTTCAAATACATGGTCATAAAAGGTTTTGATGCTGTCCATCCCCAGATGGGCAAACAAGCACTATTCATAACAGTCATGAGTTTCTCAGAGTTTTCTTAACCTCTGTTAGTACAAAACTAATAACAAATGACCCCTGTGCAGTTTTCAGAGTGGCAACGTGTCCGTGTCCTTTTCTTCAGGAGCACAGTAACTGGAGTGGAAAACTTCTGGGAACTAGAAGTAATCCTCTGTGTTGTAAGAAAAACCTCTCTTTCATAAGTGAAAGGAGACAAAAAATGGATATTGTATGCACTCACCTGGA